>CM050165.1:420606133-420776133 GCA_027410445.1 Discoglossus pictus | reverse complement strand
TCTCTCATCTCCCCCTCTGCCGCTCTCTCATCCCTCCCTCTACCTCAATCTCATCCCTCCCTCTGCCGCTCTCTCATCCCTCCCTCTGTCGCTCTCTCATCCCTCCCTCTGCCTCAATCTCACCCCTACCTCTGCCGCTCTCTCACCCCTCCCTCTGCCGCTCTTTCACCCCTCCCTCTGCCGCTCTCTCACCCCTCCCTCTGCCGCTCTCTCACCCCTCCCTCTGCCGCTCTCTCACCCCTCCCTCTGCCGCTCTCTCACCCCTCCCTCTGCCGCTCTCTCATCCCTCCCTCTGCCGCTCTCTCATCCCTCCCTCTGCCGCTCTCTCATCCCTCCCTCTGCCGCTCTCTCATCCCTCCCTCTGCCTCAATCTCATCCCACCTCTCTGCCTCCCCCAGCGCCTCAGCTTACGTGGAATCCCTCCCAATAGCTTGGCCGTACCTGGTTCCAAACCCTGCCAGTAGCTTGCGGCCCGTACTCACCCCCGTCTCCTCCTCTGCAGCTTTCGTCCTTGGGCCCGGAACTACTTTCTGGATCAAGCCATGCATCGCGCAGGCGGGCTTGATCCAGAAAGTAGTTCCAGCCGAAGGACGGGAGCTGAAGAAAAGGAGAAGATGGTGAGTGCGGCGTGCAGGCAGGGCTACATCCAGGTAACAGATACAGAGGAGGGTGAATGGAGACACAAGGAAAGGAGAGGAGGGGGAACAGAGAGACAAGGGAGGGAGAGGAGGGGGGACGGAGAGTCAAGGGAGGGAGAGAGTAGGGGGAATGGAGAGACAAGGGACTGAGAGGAGGGGGAACGGAGAGGGAGGAGGAGGACGGATACACGGGGGGAGGGAGAGGGGGAAAGGAGGAACAGGAGAGAGAGAGAGGGGGAAAGCAGACACAGGGGAGGGAGATGGGGAGAAAGGTGACACGGGGATGGAAAGGGAGAGGGGGGAAGGAGGTACAGGAGAGGGAGAGGGGTGAAAAAAACACAAGGGAGGGGGAGGAGGGGGGAAAGAAGACACAAGGTGGCAAACAGCATTGCCAGTCTTAACATTTTATTCCCGTCATTTTTGATGGGCAATTTCCTAGTAAACTTATAATAGATCATACATTAGATCTATAATTTATCAAAACTATTAAACTCACAGGTTGCAAGACTATAATAAGCAATGTAAGCTTCCGGCATACACCTTGAACTGTTGGGAAAGTCAGTGAGATCTACTTAATCTACATCTTCAGAAAGTGGGTGAGGTCTGCCCTTTATTCTGGAGTGGGCTCCTTGAAGACTGCTAAATAACAAATCCCTTAAATCACAGGCTACTTGACAGGAAACATCAGCGTTGGATACTTAACCACTTGAAAGTAATTGAGCTACTCCAAGAAGCCCAATTTGTCAGCAACAAACCGACCACATCACAATGTAATATGTCATTCGGTGCTGAATTTGTTTCTTTCCAAGAAAGTACTGCTTTACATATATAATGGTGGATACACAGCAAAGACAAGGTTAAGACATTAAATGAATTATCACATGCCCGGGGTAGAAACAAGGCTGTGTTAACCTTGTGGATACAGGCAAACTGTTGCCCTTCATTCATCATATAATAAAATATATTTAGAAAAATTTAATTTTATTTGCTATTTTTTTTTCATTAAAAAGTTAAGCAACTGTTTTATCTACATTACAAAAATATACAGTTTAAGTCACATTTTTCAGGTCTTACTCATGCAGAGCATCACTAATTAGTGAGTGTGACATTATTCAAATGTAATGAGATAATTTGCATGGGATACACGCATTGCATCAACTGATGATAGCTATTCCCTGAAAATGGAAATTATAGCAGTTATTCTTTTTATATGCTAAACATGTTATCAAATGATGTGTGTATGTTCTAAAATTAAATTTTATAAAACAAAATTATGATTAATATTACATTTTTCAATTATTATGTTTCAATATAGGTGATAAATGTATGCACAATCCGTATTTCTGGCTTACACGTAATGGAGACATGTAACCATTTTGAGTGGTTTGCAACCCCTTGGCACAAATTCTCATCTAAGTTCACCTCCGTTAAGACATTTCAGACAAATCTGGATGTTACAACATGTGTTTTCTGTTCTTTTACTTTTTTTCCCCAGTTCATTAAATTATAATTATACATAAACTATTATAGAACAGTTATTGATTGTACAGTGCTAATGGAAAAAGGGCATTTTCTTTTAAAGGATATCGCTTACAAGTGTTGCCAGTAAAAGTCTGACATTAGGGCTCTAAATCAGTGAGAAAAAGGATGTTTTAAATAAAAAGAGTGAGTAATTGTGTTTTCCTGGACTAGATCATGGCATCAGTAACATATGGATTTATGCTCCTCCTCCTATATTGGACAGGGAGAAAGTTTGGCCCGTATAAAAAGCTCCTCCCATTTACGAAACCAGTCTTGTTCAGTAACTCATTATGGCGGTAACTATATTGTGGCCATGAACTAGTCCAGGAATAGAAAATTACTCCTGCTTTATACTTAAATTTTCCCTTTTCCTGGACTAGTTCATGGCAGCGATATATAGGTAATACCAAAGGTTAGAAATAAAAATAGAGGGATAATCTGTTCTGGCCTTGTCATTTGTTGGCATCATTACTTTCTGGGGTTTTATTCTCTCTCTTAATTCCTTCTTCCAATTTTTTGCCAAAGAGGAGATTGCCATTGTATTGTAATGAGACAACACCGGATTTCAAAATAAAATACAAAATCGAGCTTGCAGTATCTAATAGCTGTGACTTGTTAGTCTGGTGAGATCAACAGATGCTTCTGAGATTAAATAATTAGCAAATTTAAATTCATCAAGTGCTATAATAATGGAGGACCTCTTTACTCCATTATTCAATAATATTCTATATTTGAGACCCAGACTTTAAGGCTTTCGATACTGAAGTCAAAGCAAATGCTAGTTTGCTAGCCATGCCTGGGATTTCTTTAGATAAGAGTCCAATCGGTGATCCATATGAGTCGTCAACGGATAGGTTTACCTTTCGACTTTACAAATCTGAGATAATATATCTAGATTTTTTTCTCTATGCTTTTCCATTTTGTAATGACAACCTCCTTGATATGATCTATGAATGGAAAGGAAAATATTTTCCACTTTGAAGTTGGTGGCTTGGGATCCAGATCCTCTATATCAGGGCCTTTCTGTCACCTTTTACCAGGTCTAATCAAATTAAAAGGAAAGTCAAGCATGTACTATCATATATTTACAAGAACATGACTTTTTATGTTGCAAATTGGGGTAAAAAAAAGTTCTTTCAATCACTGTACAAACTGTGTTTGGAATGAGTAAGGGTCTCCCCATAATTTTTAATTGCATGAGGTTCAGCTAATAGAGGCAACAGCCATTTTCTCCATGGAGTCTAATGGCGCAGTGCGCAAACGCACCCTAATCCGAATTATTTAGAAGGAGGTCCACAAAATCTAGACATTAGATCATGATTTTTCAAATAATGTGCAACATGCTAAACATGCGCCATTAAATGCGTTCCTTTCTTTTTCATAAAATTAGAATTTATCTGAAAAAAAAAGAGTTAACGGCAAAAAAAAATAGCCCAGTTTTCTTTTCAATGCAAGACTCTGGAATTAAAACTATTATAGTTCTAAAAAAAAAATTATCAAACGTGAAAGAAGGTCGAGACATTTGTTTTAGTGGAATGCAAAAATAATCAAGTAGAATTTTTTTTTTTTTATATGAAAATGTGGTTTTGAAACAAAAGAAAAAAACTACAACATACAGAACAATAATGGATTTAAAGTCAAATAATGAAAGTGACCACAATGTTGTCAAATTAGTGAGCAGCGGGTTTTATGACTTGTTTGTTTTTGCAAGTGGTGGTAAGCGTGCCTCGGTGAGGTGGATTGTTTCTGGTCAGGACTGCGGGCAGACACCTGCTGGAATGCAGCAACCTTGCAATGGGGCAGTCAGTCCCTGCCGGGCCTCATTATCATTTCCAGAGCATTACTTAGCGCTACGCAGATAGCCTCTGTGGCCGGGATCATTACTTGCTGCCCTCGGGGCCATGCGCATAACAGGAATTTGATTTGTGTTTTGGCCCCACCGGCGGAGCCGCTTTGTGAAGTGCAGTTTAAAATTAATAGAGGCAGCTACCATAAATCTGACTAAAGCCAAACCAGAGAGGGGATAGCATTAGAGGGAGTTACAGCAAAGCTTCTGTTAGAGCATATGTCAAACAGAATGAGGTAATCAAAGTGAAAGCCATTTTTTTTTTTGTTACAGCAAACTCCAAAGCTCAGGTCTGGAATTAGTCAGCCAGGGTGATTGTTTCCTGAACAGGGCATTCACTGGAATACACGGGGTGGCTACACCTCTAAAAAGCTTATATATTAATGAAAAGCAAAGAGCTATTAAGGCTAATCAGCAATCTGAATGTATTCTTAAATAGATCACGTTGTACAGAATGAATTCTTAGTACTCAAGCTATGAATTCTGATGGAAATGGGGGAGTTCATGATAATGGGATGTTGTCTAAAATCATGGTGACCTATTTCCATCACCACATGCTTGCTCATATAGAAATACCCAGTATTCCTGCATGAAGGATATACCAAATGCGCGACAAACGGGGCATTTTATCGCCATATCGCTGGGATTTAAATGCTCGTATTGCGATTTTGAGCGCAATTTGTGAGATTTTGCATATTCTGGTTACTGGGACCAGAAATAGCACTATCGCGAAACAGCGCTCAGCGAGGTAGCGCAAACCTGTATAAGTGCACTTTCTGTTTACTGAATGTGACAAGTACTAGTTTGATTCTACATAAGTCTTGGGACCATGTCCACAAGGAAGTAACCCAAAAGGTAAAGAAACAGCCTCTTGTGTGTAAGATTGCGACTTTACCAGTCCAGTCCATCTGGTGCTTAAATGTTAGTAATATACAAGTTGATAGCAGGTAACCACTAACACATATTGCCTGCCTATTATTATTATGGAACCAATTCAAAACCCCTATGTTTGTTGTTGTTCAGTCGTGTCCAACTCTCCATGATTCTATGGATCTCAGCATGCCGGATACATCTGGTCTTGCCAGACACAATTTGTCTGAACTCTCTGCTGTAACCTGCCCATCGTGGGTGACCCTACATGATATACCTAACAGCTTAATTGTGGTTCACAAGTCTCTTCACTATAACAAGGTAGTGATCCAGAAGGGGAATTTCGATATTATATCACATATTATAATTGTCTAACTGCGATTCGTTGTCACGCTTCAGACGAATCGCAGTTTGACAATGATAAACTGCTGCACATTGCGCAGAGCGCGGCGCGAGCCGCGCATGCGCAGAGCGCGGCGCGGCCCGAGACGAGAGCAGATGAAAGAGTGGGGAAGAGGGGGGGTAGAGGCACAGAGGGAGAGTGGGGAAGAGGGGAGGGAGAGTGGGGAAGAGGGGGGGAAGAGTGGGGAAGAGGGGGGGGAGAGTGGGGAAGAGGGGGGGAGAGGGGGGGAGAGGCACAGAGGGAGAGTGGGGAAGAGGGAAAGTGGGGAAGAGGGAGAGTGGGGAAGAGGGAGAGTGGGGAAGAGGGAGAGTGGGGAAGAGGGAGAGTGGGGAAGAGGGAGAGTGGGGAAGAGGGGGGGAGAGGCACGGCACAGAGGGAGAGTGGGGAAGAGGCACAGAGGGAGAGTGGGGAAGAGACACAGAGGGAGGGGGGAGAGACACAGAGGGATATGTGGGAAAGAGACACAGGGGAGGTAGAGGAGGGGGAAAAGACACACGGGAGGGAGAACAGGGGGAAGATACACATGGGAGGGAAATGGGGGGGGGGAGAGGGGAACAGACACAGGGGGAAGGGGGAAAGAGACACACGCCAGGGTGGAACAGGCACAGAGGGAGAGGGGGGAAGAGGCACAGAGGGAGAGGGGAGAAGAGACACAGGGGGGAGAGATACAGAGGGTGAGGGAGGAAGAGACACAGAGGGAAAGGGGGGAAGAGGTACAGAGAGAGGGGGAAAGAGGCACAGAGGGGGGGTGGACAGAGGAAGGGGTGAAGAGACACAGTGGCGAGACACACAGAGAGAGGCGGGGGAAGAGTCACAGAGGGAGAGGGTGGAAGACACAGAGTGGGGAGAGACACAGAGGGTGAGGGGGAAGAGACAGGGAGGAAGAGGTACAGAAAGAGGAGGGGGAAGAGACACAGGGGAGTGAGAGGAGGGGGAAGAGACACAGGGGAGAGAGTGCAGGGGGGAAGATACACAAGGGAGGGAAATGGAGACACGAGGAAGGCCGGAACAGACACAGGGGGAGGGGGAAAGAGACACAGGCCAGGGGGGAACAGACACAGGCGAGGGTTGGGGGAGACACAGGGGGGGGAAGAGAGGCATGGGAGGGAGAAGGGGGAAAGAGACACAGGGGAGGGGTTTAGAGACACGGGAGGGAGAGGGAGGTAAAAACACAGGGGGGCAGGAGATACAAAGGAGGTAGACGAGGTGGAAGGAGACACAAGGGAGGGAGAGGAGGGGGGAAATAAGACACGAGGGAGGAAGTAGACAGAGGGAGAGACTCGCAATGAGCTCCAAAGGGGCTCATTGCAAGGCCTGTGATGAGCGCCAAAAGGCGCTCATCACAAGGCCAGTAAAGTAGAGGGGGAGAGGCTTACATTGTGTGGCAAACAGCATTGCCAGGCTTCAGTTTTTATTGCCGTCATTTTTGACGGGCAAGTCGCTAGTATATATATATATATATATATATATATATATATATATATATATATTGAACGTTCCTGTGTGTAAGTGAGGAGGTGTGAAAGCTGCTGCTTCTAGCACACTCCTCGCTGACAAATATACTTAGCATAGTATCCTTTTATATATACTCTCAAGCAACCAGAAACTACATTTATACAGCATCTACCAATTCCCATGGGTGCTGGATAACGGAGAGTCTAATATATATATATATATATATATATATATATATATATATATATATATATATATATATATACACACATATATATATATATATATATATCACGTATTGTTATATATTGAATTTTTTCCACAGTATTAAAGAGTATTATAGAAAGCTATAATTGTTTTATATAGTTGTTTTTATTGTATTTGAATTGTAATGCTCAGAATTAAATATTTAAAAAAGCAATCTACCTATGGGCCCCAATAAAATAACTAATACAATAATTTAAAAACAATTTACATCTAACATATCCCAAGCATGTGTGTTAAAGCCCAGGCACACAGACATGATTTAAACAGCTTCCTCCCGTTTCAATCAGAGGTCAAAACAATGAGCTATTAAAAGTACTTTCACTTCCTCTGCACCAAAGGACTGTCTAGAGCCTGGAGGCAATAGGTTACAAAAGCAATTTGTCTGCCTGCTGTCCTGTCTCTTCTCCCTCCTGTTCATATTCATTTGCCTACTTCTGGTTTAGGGTTATGAGATGTCACGCCAACTGAGAACCCTCCATGAGAAATGTCTTTTACTTCCCTGTACAGATCCAAGGGGTTATAGGTTAAAACAACGTCTGATATTCTATTTATCCATACGGATTGCATATAAACACTGTGCTACAGGAAGGGCTAAATGTCTCTATAAGAAAACAAGGAGTTCCGGGCCCCCAACAAAATAAATCAAGTCTTACAGATGCTTAAGTGCCATGTAATGACCTTGTCACCTGCAGTGTTGTCTATAATTGTTTATGGGACACTAAGTCTAAAAATATATTTTTTAATATGAAGAGTGTAAAATAGTCGGAACATCCAATATAACATTTTGATGTAAAAGAAGTACATATCTTGAAAGCCCTTCATAAAGTATTAGTCCAATAAGAAAATATCCCTGTATATGTATACTGAACATTCACTACAATCATTATACTTTATTTATATATATGATAAATATATATATAGTTAAGTTTAGCAATATTGCCCAACACACTTCGCTACCCTAAAGCCATGTGATAGCAAGTGAATGAGAAGCCATTCCTGTCCCACATGGCTAAAAGATATGTAGACAAGGACTGTCCCTCCATATAAGGACTAATTAAACTAATTCACTATGGGTGGGCTGGCGCCAAGGTGTCTAATCCTTACGTGCTGCCATGTGACCAGTTTGAGCTTCCCATGCCAGAAGGTGGGGCCCCAGTGTAAGACCAGTCAAGCCAGTAAGCCAATTGGAAAAGCTCTGTCCCCAACCTAGTGGGAGGTACATTTATGTTTTTGCACGTTGTGAATGTTGTATTCTCTACCTGTTGTAATATGTTCAACCAAGCAATTTGTTTTCAGTGTTATAATAATGGTGTTATACTTTTCCCTGTTGGAGAAGTACAAAGCGTGAGAGTTGTAGTTCTCTCTACGGAGGATGGGGAAAAGTTCTGCTATTCTTCGTGTACCATCATATATTGTATGTTAGCTCCAGCAGACATAACGCAACTTAAAATTATGATCCCTCCCAATGCATCCTCTCAAAGATTAGAGTATTAGCCTCCACTCGAGACATAAAGGGGATGGTGGCTGGAGGGAGGCTTGGCTAAGAGACAAGTATAAAGGATTTTAAGAACAATCTGATATTAAAACAAAATGGCAATTATAGGACTAGAGAATGTAAAAGGAGATAATTGAGCCTCCCTCCCAAATCCACCCCTAAAATAAAACAAGGAAAAGGGGGGAAAAAGATTGTGGTGGTGGTGGGGGGGGGGGATAAGGCAGTCAATCCTCATAATAAAGATATTATGTTTTTTTTTTTTATTTGTATTGTATAATTATGTTTTTTAATTGTATTTGTTTGGATAAATGTAATGTTTTGTATTTCTTAAAAAATGGGAAATTTTTGTATCCAAATGAAATAACGTATTTAATGCCTAAGAGAAAATAAAGATAAAAAAAACACAAAAAAAACCATCCGATTACATACAATGACGCATTGTCTGCTCCCACAGGATAAGTTAATTGCCAATGGAAACCACTTAAATATAGCAAGTCTCCAGCCAATGGACATCATTGTGTCACTATAATGTAATTCTTTAAAATATAGTAATCACTGCTAAGCAACAAAGCTACCTCCATATAATAATAATAATTAATAAAATAATTACTGCTTATTTTAAATAATTGAATATGAATGTTATTATTGAACTATACCTAACTGCAACATCTATGGAAATGTGTCCAACTGTGCACGCCATTACTCTGTTCACATTGTTCTGGATCTCTCACCTGGTCATCATTATTTTAAAATGGTAGTCCGTTGGTTCCTTGCATTAAAAGCTGAGAATCATTGAAATTGGCTTTATAACAAATAAAGTAGCAACATTTTCAGTTTTTACAGGGCCGGCAAATAGCTCATTCTTTGTCTGGGGTAAGGTCCTACATTTTGTGCCCTATGGAAGATACAAGTACAGGAAAATGGTACTATGCAACTATGCAGTCATATAAGGAAACAACAGAAAAAAATCTAAAAGTAGAATAAATTCCACTGCAGTTCTGATCCAAATATTACACTCTTGATGGCACCCCTCGCAAGTGGGAGCCATGGGCCACTTTGCTCATACAATAGAGCGAGCACTTAGGGTTTACACATTTCATATTAATAATATTGTATACATAGCAAAAGAACATATGCATGTTACTGCATTTCTGACAATGGGTAAAAATACTGGCACTAATCTGAAAAATCCAAAGAATTGAAAATATACAATGAATATGTAAAATAAAAAAAATTACCAGGTTAATCAGTTGCGTGTGCACAATATCTTCAACCAGGACAGCAGTTTCTTGTAATGGACGACGGGCATCACCCAAAGAAAACCTAGAAAAAAACAAATCCATTATAAATCAAATGATGTGTTCAAATGAAGGGAGAAGGAACACAGGAAGACTAAGACTAAGGAAGTGTCAAGGATTGAGGTGGGAAAGCAATAACCAACTGGTTACTGATACTTCCCCCAGCACCAGTGAATTGCCCCGTCACCTCTCCCAGTCCCAGCAAACTGCCCCATTACACATACTTACAGACATACACACAGAGAGCGATACACACGCACTCACACAGACAGACACTCACACACACAGACACACACTCACACACAGACACTCACACACAGATACACACACACAGACACACACAGAGTGATACACACAGTGATACACACACTCACATAGAGACAGACACTCACACACAGACACTCACACACACACACAGAGAAGGACACTCACACACAGAGGCAGACACTCACACACAGAGACGGACACTCACACACAGAGAGTGATACACACGCACTCACACACAGACAGACACTCACACACACAGACACTCACACAGAGACACTCACACACACACAGACACTCACACACACAGACACTCACACACACAGACACTCACACACAGAGACACTCACACACAGAGACAGACACTCACACACAGAGACACTCACACACAGAGACGACAGACACACACAGAGACGACAGACACTCACACAGAGACAGACACTCACACACAGAGACAGACACTCACACACAGAGACAGACACACACACAGAGACAGACACTCACACACAGAGACAGACAGACAGACACAGAGACAGACAGACACAGAGAAAGCCAGACACAGAGACAGACACACACAGAGACAGACACACACAGAGACAGACACACAAAGAGACAGACACACACAGAGACAGACAGAGACAGACACAGACAGAGACAGACAGACACAGAGACAGACAGACACACACACACAGACAGACGTAATGCATGTGCTGGACGTGAGGTTTGTTTTTAAACTAACAAACCCTCAAGAGCAGCGACCTATAGTGGGGGTTTAAACATCACCCTCATCCAATTTATTTTTGTAAAGCTGGTATATTTATGTTTTCTTTCATGCAAACATTTTTTTTTTTAAATACAACAGTAATACTCCTCTATCAGGTGCATTCATAATGCAGAACACTTACATATGCCTTTAAATGCTAAAAGATACTAGCATTTGAAGACAATGAATAGCAAGGAACAGCTAGAAGATCCTTATCCAACACAACATAAATACATTTAATTATTCCCAGTGTGCTGAGACATGAAAACTATAAGTAGCGGTAGCTCTATATATGCTATTGTTTGGAATATCTGCTACATATTACTGTAATGTCAAACTGCAAAGCAGAAGTAAACATGCAAAGTATAGTCTAGTGATATCTGACGCTGCTGAGAACCACAGACATTGAACTTGCATCAGGCACCTTAGAGGATGTGGAAATCCCTTGAATTTAGGACAGACCAATTGATCAAGTCATGTCTTCTACTTTCTTCACTTCCCTATTGGTTTCCTGAATTGTCTACTAATGTACAATTACATGCTAGGGAAGTATCCGCCTTCTATATTTGGGAGACTATTCTATATTATGAAAATATTACAGAAGATAAGAGGTTCATAAACTGATGTCCATGGTCCAGGTGATCCAAAAAACTTCTAGTAAAAAAATTCTGAAACATAATCAATAAATGTAATTGAAAATTAAAAAGTAGTATATTAATGTTAAAATATTATTTAGTTATTTATAAATATAGATCCTATAGATATAGATGCTATACTCCACTATAGCACAATGCATTCAAATGAATGAAAAACATAAACTAAGTGACCCAGTAGTCCGTGAAGGTTCTGGGCAACTTTCAAGTGGTCCACAGGACTCTCAGTAATCAATTTTCACGTGTTCCTTATGGAAAAAAAAGGGGTAATAGTTTCTAGTAGATAATTTCATGGCTTGATCCTGAAATTCATACGCATGGAATTGTAGGAGTGCATTGTCATAGAAATACTAATGCTAAAGCATGTTAAATGCGTATCTAAGTTTCCTAGATTATGAATGCATCTGATAGAGAATCAGTGGTGTACGCAAACAATTTTTTTGCATGAACAAATACCAAAATAAACATTAACAAACTCACCCTGATTTTGCTAAATATTTTCAGTTTGCAAGCGGAGGCTTTTGTAAGTTGACACCCCTGAAAATCAATGCTAAGATTAGCATAAAATTCAAAATTTGTTTTGGCCAATCAGGAGACAGCAGAGGTTAGCTGATACATTTGTATCATACTCTGGGGTTGGGTGTTGCAAAGCAGTTTGGAATATGTAGTCTGTTTCTATCTATATCCTTGTGGTCTGATTCAGCTGTGAGCTCAGAACCACCCAATCATGTGATTCAATCCTGCCGCAAGTGCTTTCTTTGAAAGGTCAAACTCTGTACCTGCCTGCTTTCCTGTGTGTACTTGCTATGTAAACTTCCTGTGGGTGTGCAAAGCTAGATTTTACGTTCCTCTATAACTTTGGAAGTACACTGAACTTATTTATATAACACATATTTTTCTGATAAATGTTTTTGGTAAGAAACAGGCAGTGATTAAGACCCAGGAAACTTATATATACCTATAATCCTTTCCTACTGGATGTGCACAACATAAGGAAAATAAAGCTTAAAGCAGACTTAAAAGACACTGTATTTTGGGAAAAAGTATGCAACAACATTAGCATCGATATAACAGAGAAGATAAAAGCACTTTTAGAGAATATCATATAGTTAGCTGGTTCTGCTTGTGTTGTGGGGGATACAATCTTGTACGGCTAGTTTACCTGTAGCTAGAGGGGTAGAGTTATGCTACCGGCGTTCACTCTTTCATAGAGTTCTATTGTCACAGGAGCTATTTTAGACTTAAAAAAAAGATCATATCTGAATCTACAGTTCTTGCCATTCTTCCAAGGATATAATCCTTTCAGGAACAAAGGTGAAACATCTACCATAATTTCACCAAAAATGGAATACAAAAAGGTAAAAGATATTGCCAGTGCTTTATATATATATATATATATATATATATATATATATATATATATATATATATATATATATATATATATATATATATATATATATATATATATTGGGTATTCACTGCCTTGTTGACAATGATAGTGGCTAAACCAGGTCTCTTCTGTCAATATAAAGCATTTTAGAGAAGAGAACATTTTAATTATTGATCTCAGATCAGTAATTTTCATGGAAAAAACATATTTTAAATGATTAATGGACCATGATTAAACATGGTCCATTAAGGGCATGACAAAAAAATTTTTTTGAGTTGTTCAGTCTTTTCTGACTTTCCGTGACATCATGGACTGTAACATATCAGGACATCTTTATGTCCATGGTCATGCTGATCCACTTGATATTCATGGCTGAGACACTGGAGTGGGTTGCCAGTTCCTTTTCCAGTGGGCCACAGCATACAGCTCCTGGTAATCCTAGCCAGACTCCCATCTAAGTACTGACCATGCCAATCCTGCATGGCTTCAGGTTGGTGTGATTCTTGGTTCCCTGACTTGGAATTGAACCCAGGTCGCAGTAGTAAAAGCACCAAATCAGTGAGCAAAAACACAGCACTTAATGTTAATAAAATTATGTTTAGATATGCAAAGACACACTTCGTTTACTTTAATATTATAAACAGGGAACCTTCCCCATCCCTTTAATACCAAGAGATGATATTAAAGGGATAACTACAACATGGAGATGTTTTATCTTGACACTTGTTTTTCCCACACTCCACCTGCCAAGAGTTTCCCACACGCAGAAAGCTGCAGTAGACATCAGCATGGTGGTTTCTGCAGAAAGAAGTGAAAAACCACGCAAACCAGCCACAGACGCTTCCTCTTCTCTGTACGTTCACATTTGCAGGCTCTGTAGACGCGTCTGACTCATTTCTGCTGCGCTGCTCGTACAACGTGTTTGCTTCTGCATTTCCAGGTTCCAAATACTGGAAACCATTAAATAAGCCGTCTATTCAATTATACATCAAATAAAAAGTATATTGTATATCATACAAGACTGAAGATTAACAAAGGACATATAGAGGCTTTGCACCATTTATATCAGTTGTGATAAAATAAAGACATTTTCAATACATACTTTTACAAATAAATAGATTTTTATGGATTAAATGACAAAAATAGTTTACTTTTACTGTTCCCCCCCAAAAAACAGAAGCCAAACAGACGCACCAGATAGAGCCATCACATTTATGAGGCAGTAAAACATGGGAAGGGTTCCCTGGTGGTCCAGTGGTTAGAATTCGAGTCAGGGAACCAAGAGGTCACACCACCCTGAAGCGGAGCAGGGTTGGGCCTGGTCAGTACTTGGATGGGAGACCATCTAGGAATACCAGGAGCTGTATGCAGTCCCAACTGGAGAATGAACTGGCAACTCACTACAGTATTGCCATGAATACCAAGTGGATCAGCATGTTGCAGACACGACTGAACGACACACACATACAAAATGGGAACAAGTACAATGTAAGTTTAATTTAAGCTCATAGACAGGGCCCTCCATTCTTTGCAATGTGTTAATATTGTTTTTTGCCTTGTACTTATAACCCCTGTATAGTGCACTGGAATATGTTGGTGCACTACAAATAAAGGATAATAATAATAATAATAATGTTCTACTAATATGGTAATGTAATAGCCTATTGACGATATTAGCATCAGTAAAACCCCTAAATAATAGTTACCTGCGAGCCTTGCGAAGCGAGGCTAGCCGTCAACGCACGCACGACTTAGGCTGCAATGAGCACCAGAGGCGCGAATTGCACTGCGAGCCTCGCAAAGCGAGGCGAGCAGTTGAGGCATGTGGGATGCCAGAAAAACGTAGTTTCCTAATTCAACAGCCAAACTTAATTAAAGTGCGTAACTCTACAACCACGAAAAACAAGCAAAATAATAATAATAATAAAAAAATGTTTTAAAAAAAAACACACACAGAACGGGGAGAGAGCCAGGAAATCCTGGGAGTGACGTTGCAATCAAATCTGAGCCATATTTGCCATTTTTCGTCAATCGAAAATCGGCTAAGAGAGGAAAAAAATGGCAGACGAAAAACGTAAAAACTCTGAAACTGGATGAAAGTGAGGCTGAGCAAAGCCAGGCACGCGGGACTTAGAAAATACAAGACGGCAAAGACAGTAACACTTACACGAACAATGCCAGGTACGGGGGACTTAGGGGATTTGTAGTTTGGGGATTTTCTTTCTGTGTAAAGGTGAGCCAATCAAGGTGACTGAAGTAGCGATAGTCTCACCTGTAAGTAAAAGGGATATACTCAAATCCTGCAATGTGTATGGCTCTCCAGGACCGAACTTGCCTACCCCGGACCTAGCCACAGTGTGGCCTAAGTGAGGAAAGAAAAAAAGAACAGTAAAACTAAACTAGTCCACATGTCCTCCAGCTAATCCCCAATGTGAAGTAGGTTAGAGGGGACATATTTAAATAAAACCCCAACACTCAAGTCATTTTACCCCATGCATTACACTGTGGATACCAAACTTTACTTCTATGGATAGTCACTAGTGCAAATACCACTACTCTCTGATAGGTGCTGAACCCTACTAGTCCCACCAAACCCCCTACTAAAATGACTGTGGCACCTTGTTTAAAAGAACAACGTCTAGACTCATAATATGCCATTTTGATTAATTTTTCACAATGGGTTAAATTATTTTCAGAATAAAACATTTCCAGCAAACAAAAAAGTACAGCCTTTCATTTATTAAATATTATAGTCAATTAGACTCAGCAGGTATATGGCAATTTACTGTTTGCTTATCTATTCTGGTAGATGCTGATATTATCCATTATTAATTCAAGTTATTCAAAGTAATATATTTTACATATGGGTCTTCAGTGTTCCTTTAAGTCCAATTAAAAAAAAATAACATATACACCCTGGTCCTTGTCCAACATGGTCAGTTAACACTCTTTGGTCCTCACTTTCAAGTCTAAAATGGACCATCAACAAGTATACGGCTATTCTGAAATACTTTTAGATATATTTTTTATATTCTATGCACATTTACATGCTCTTAGGCTAAACCCTGATCGTGTCTTTTAAGCCAGTCAGAGCATGGTAAATTAGAAGGTCTGAGGTGTCCTAAAGTTGCTTCTTTTGTAAAAGGTGGGTCTCTGCACCCATTAATATTTACTTATTGAATGAGTTTGTTGAAGGGAAACGTCCAAGCATTTATTATGGGGGTCCAAGGAACCTCTTCAGACTAAATATGCTCACAAAGATGACCAAGGGGTAGGTTAGATAAAGGGGTCTAGGAATGTAACATTCATTTAGAGATATACTTATAAAATTACATTTTAATACAAATCAGCCTGAATTATTTTTATCCTACAAATAGTAACTTTGCATGAAAACATCTGTTTTAATATATTGAATCCAGTCTATAACACTTTGAAAAAATATAATTTGGATTATATTAGGATTGCGGATATCTATGCAATTTAAATAGTCTGCTATAGAGGATGTAAGATTTCACTAGAACTTATATTATTTCCTTTAATTTCTAATCTTCTATCTGCCTGCACTTTCATTGGTTGCTTTGTTTATTTCAACTCCTCAGATTTTTTTTTTTTTGCCTGTACTCTTTTCTCTTTCTTTTAATTATGCCCTTTGTTTTGGTTACATCACATCCGATGCAACGTTTCGCCACTGTTACCCCGGCTTAGTCTGTGATGTAACCGTAAAACATTGGGATTATTTGTCAAATGAAGGTTTATAAAATGTTGCAATTTTAGCATTTTATTACTTGTAAAATTGTCAGCTCCATTACACTGGGTTTCCATCTTGAATATTGAATAAAAGTTAATTATAAAAGAAATGATAAAAAGTAAAAGACTGCGAGCCTCATTCAATTGCAAGCCTGTAATTACCTGTAGCCCGACATTTGTCTGCGGGTTACATTTTTTCTAAACATTTAGATGCATTCAATGGTCTCTAACTAGCAAAGCAGGATTTTAGGGGGGGGATGATCATATGATCTGACAATATTTAAGCAAGCCGTAATTTACTTCTTAGACACAGACAATAGTAAATGAGACAGTCATCATGACGTCCGTAAAACATGGAGTTTATACTACAATTAATTAGTGCTTAGAAGGCTCGCAATCCAGCAATGTAGAAATTAATAAAAATCATTACAGCAACTGTTCTACTCCATGCTGGTTCCATGATATGTATTAATCTCTTGATTCCCGGGATCGATATAACACGGATACAAAAGTTAAAAATAATTATATTTTATTGCAGATTTGCAAACTTGAGACTGTTGTGCAATTAAATATAATGCCTTTCATTGCTTTTACATTATTTTAAAATACAGTAGTGTGTGTTTATTTGCTTTTGCAGTGTTACAAACAAGAGTTTAACCCACTTGTGAGTCCGGTCTAGTACTCGTATACTTTTTTTATACATTTGCGATTTACGGGTTTGAAGGCAATTGCGGGCTTGTTGCATTGTTGTAATTGAATATCGATTTTGCGTCTGATAACATTTACGGGCTTGAAAAATCAAAGCAGTAGATAGGACGGAGTTACCTTTTTGACAACTTCAGTGCTTTTGAGCCTGTAGCTCGCAATTGGAATACGAGTTGCTAAATGTATCCAATTGAATACCCGTAACATTTACGGGCTACATTACAGGTTCAAGTAATTGTGCTTTTGACAATTGTATGAGGCTCTCTGTAAATAAAAGAGTAATGTAAATACAAGTCAGTAAGTCAGAAATTCAATATAATATTCTACACTATATGTAAGATTGAATTACATAGCATGGTACAATGAAGAAAGATCAAATGACCGTGATCTCTGCTGAAATATTTGCATGCATTCCCTTTCAAAGCACAAGAGATACCTGTAAAAGGGAAAATGAAACATTCAATATTCATGTAGTCCTCTGAGTGGCGTCAGCTCCATTTACAGGCAGCGAGTGAGGATCTTTATATATAAAGCTGCAGCTGAGCTTTATACACGTCCACTGAAAGCACACAGCAAGTTCTACTGCAGAATCAGCTTGAGAGACCTAGCTATCAGATTAATAGCAGGTTTATGGCCAATCTACTTTTATTTGTAAGGCTGGTTAACAACAAGCTGTTTTTAATAAAATAACATTCATACCAAACCTATTTTAATAAAAAATAACATTGCTTGGTTCACAGTAGGACAGAAAGTTATACAATGTGCTCTCTATTTTTGTTTTTTTGTACCTTCAAGCACAAGCCTAAAAAAATCCATTGCACGATCTAACATATTTGATAAATATTGTATTAAACATTTTTGCTTTAACACCCATAATTATATTTTCTCTCTCTAATTTATGTAATGACATTCATTTTTTTAATTTAAACTAATCACACTTCAAAGGCCATTGATATCAATGAGTTGCCTCGTTGTTGAGGTCATGGCACATTGAGTGGGGAAATGGATCAAGTGGCAGCCTCCCTGTGCCAAAGCTCCCTTTAGTCTTATACCTGCACTGTGTGAAAGATGAGCAATATCTAGCTCAGTCACTGTTCACACATACATGTTTTCCAAGTAGTGGAAGAGTATTACAATTTTAAATAAATCTTGCTTCAGACAGAGAACATTTCCATAATTCTACACATTCTCCATTATTACCAATAAAGTACTATTTGCCCATCTTACTTCAATACTACTTCATGCACAAAAGCCGCAGTGGTCTATAAAAAGACTGAAATTGGTGGCATAAAAAAAGAGTCAATTTCAGTAATATATTCTTTATTATGATTTTGCACATTGTTAAAGACAACAAATAACATACTAATCAATGGATAATTAAATAGGATACAGCACTGAGCACACAAAGGATATAAATACTGCACCAGACTGGGCACACACTGGACAAACAAAGATGCCACTGGGCTGAGCACATACACTTGCATATTTAAAGCAAACTTAGTTGAGCATTTACACACTGTACAGGGAGTGCAGAATTATTAGGCAAGTTGTATTTTTGAGGATTAATTTTATTATTGAACAACAACCATGTTCTCAATGAACCCAAAAAACTCATTAATATCAAAGCTGAATATTTTTGGAAGTAGTTTTTAGTTTGTTTTTAGTTTTAGCTATTTTAGGGGGATATCTGTGTGTGCAGGTGACTATTACTGTGCATAATTATTAGGCAACTTAACAAAAAACAAATATATACCCATTTCAATTATTTATTTTTACCAGTGAAACCAATATAACATCTCAACATTCACAAATATATATTTCTGACATTCAAAAACAAAGCAAAAACCAATCAGTGACCAATATAGCCACCTTTCTTTGCAAGGACACTCAAAAGCCTGCCATCCATGGATTCTGTCAGTGTTTTGATCTGTTCACCATCAACATTGCGTGCAGCAGCAACCACAGCCTCCCAGACACTGTTCAGAGAGGTGTACTGTTTTCCCTCCTTGTAAATCTCACATTTGATGATGGACCACAGGTTCTCAATGGGGTTCAGATCAGGTGAACAAGGAGGCCATGTCATTAGATTTTCTTCTTTTATACCCTTTCTTGCCAGCCACGCTGTGGAGTACTTGGACGCGTGTGATGGAGCATTGTCCTGCATGAAAATCATGTTTTTCTTGAAGGATGCAGACTTCTTCCTGTACCACTGCTTGAAGAAGGTGTCTTCCAGGAACTGGCAGTAGGACTGGGAGTTGAGCTTGACTCCATCCTCAACCCAAAAAGGCCCCACAAGCTCATCTTTGATGATACCAGTACTCCACCTCCACCTTGCTGGCGTCTGAGTCGGACTGGAGCTCTCTGCCCTTTACCAATCCAGCCACGGGCCCATCCATCTGGCCCATCAAGACTCACTCTCATTTCATCAGTCCATAAAACCTTAGAAAAATCAGTCTTGAGATATTTCTAGGCCCAGTCTTGACGTTTCAGCTTGTGTGTCTTGTTCAGTGGTGGTCGTCTTTCAGCCTTTCTTACCTTGGCCATGTCTCTGAGTATTGCACACCTTGTGCTTTTGGGCACTCCAGTGATGTTGCAGCTCTGAAATATGGCCAAACTGGTGGCAAGTGGCATCGTGGCAGCTGCACGCTTGACTTTTCTCAGTTCATGGGCAGTTATTTTGCGCCTTGGTTTTTCCACACGCTTCTTGCGACCCTGTTGACTATTTTGAATGAAACGCTTGATTGTTTGATGATCACAATTCAGAAGCTTCATCCCTCTGCAAGATATCTCACTATTTTTGACTTTTCTGAGCCTGTCAAGTCCTTCTTTTGACCCATTTTGCCAAAGGAAAGGAAGTTGCCTAATAATTATGCACACCTGATATAGGGTGTTGATGTCATTAGACCACACCCCTTCTCATTACAGAGATGCACATCACCTAATATGCTTAATTGGTAGTAGGCTTTCGAGCCTATACAGCTTGGAGTAAGACAACATGCATAAAGAGGATGATGTGGTCAAAATACTCATTTGCCTAATAATTCTGCACTCCCTGTATATACACGCACACACAACGTTCAATGGACTAAGCACACGCCGTACACAGGACACAGTGGACTGGAGTAAGCACATAAACTGGACTGTGCACACACATACACTACGTAATGGTCTGGATAAGTACACACATAGAACATGCTGGAATACTTACTGGACAAAAATTAAGCAGACTACACAGGTCTACTTGCAGGGAAAGTACCGTATATATTCGAGTATAAGACGAGGCACCTATTTTACCACAAAATACTGGGTAAAATGAGTGACTTGAGTATAAGCCGGGGGTGGGAAATGTGCTGCCCTCTGTGTTCCTCTTGTGCCCTCTGTGTCCCCCCTCTCTCTACCGTGTCTCTTCCCCCCTCTCCCTTATCACCCTCCTCATCCTCAACCCCACTCCTCATCCTCCCTCCTCATCCTCAACCTCCTTCAACCCCATCCTCAACCCCCCCTCCTCAACTTCAACCCCCCTCCTCATCCTCAACCCCCCCTCCTCAACCTCAACCCCCCCTCCTCAACCTCAACCCCCCCTCCTCAACCTCAACCCCCCCTCCTCAACCTCAACCCCCCCTCCTCAACCTCATCCTCCCTCCTTAACCCCACCATCCTCAACCCCCTCCTCAAGCTCCCTCCTCAACCTCAACCCCCTCCTCAACCTCAACCCCCCTCCTCAACCTCAACCCCCCTCCTCAACCTCAACCCCCCTCCTCAACCTCAACCCCCCTCCTCAACCTCAACCCCCCTCCTCAACCTCAACCCCCCTCCTCATTCTAAACCCCCTTCCTCATTCTAAACCCCCCTAAATACCTCCCCCTCTCCCCTCACTTACCTGCTTCTGCTCCAGCACCCGGTATATGCTAATGACATGGCGTGCATGTGACGTCACATGCGCGCAAGCTCAAGAAGGAGCGGAGGCTGGAGCAGAAGCAGGTAAGTGAGGAGAAAGGGAGAGGGGGAGGTATTTAGGGGGGTTTAGAATGAGGAGGGGGGTTTAGAATGAGGAGGGGGAGGGAAAGACACACGTGGGGGTTAGAGACACGGGGGGTAGAGAGACATGGGGGGTTAGAGAGACACGGGGGGGAAAGTGACTCGAGTATAAGCCGAGGGGGCCCTTTTTAGCCTTAAAAAAGGGCTGAAAAACTCGGCTTATACTCGAGTATATACGGTAAGTAAAAGTAGCCGCATCAACTCTAAATAAAACCTCTATACGCATGCACGTTCGATTACCATTACCTAATGGCATTGATGTCTGACTATACTACCATCAAGGGAATATTTTTGAGGACCAATATTATCAGCGACATAGGTATCAACTACCTGAAAACATGGATGCCTGATTATCCTAGTTTAGTAGAATCCCATAGTGAATAAATAAGTAATTGCAGGACATTACTTTATTCAGTATATCAATAAATCCCCTATATATTTAAAATAAATATAAAACTCTAATAAATACTTTCTGATTAATTGGCCAGAATAATGTATTGTACATATAATGTCATTTTATTTTCCATAAACTCTTATAGTATAACAAATGGTTTCTCCAAACATAAACAGGAAAGGGTTAAATATCAGGCTAGTAAAATGGGCAGGACTGATGGGCAAAGCAGGTTTTAATCATATACACTGGAAATCACTTGTGGTATTATAAAAAAAAGTGAAAACACATTGGAAAAATTAGGAGAACATTTCACGATTATTATCCAAATTTGCTTAACTGATTGTGCCGTTTGCAGATTGTGATTGACAATGAGATGATGCGCTTGTCTTTTTTCCCATGTGCAAGATGGGGGTTCGTTTCATACATAGCCAGAAATTGTAAGGGATTTTAGTTCTTTAATAGCAAATAGGGAAATGCAGTGTAGCATCATTGTCAAAATCCATTCATCATACCATTTAAATATATGTTCACATAATTTTCTCTTTTACACTTCAAACCACACATCCTCATTATCTATACCTCTATTACCAATTAGTCTATGGCCATATCTGACGCTAAATATGCTGCCTTAGACAATATTTAATCTATTTTTTCTATTTTGATTTTTGAGCCTCTTCTATGTGAGCCCTCCATTGATCTATTAAATTTTCTCAAATGTTTTCAATGATATTTTCAATGGTCTTTGAACATTATTGGTTTACTTCAGACTTCTGCTTATAAGGACCCTGTAATCTTCTATTTACAATAAGCTCTGTACAGTCTTTAATGTAATAAGTATTTAACGCAGTTAAGCTGTAATGCTACCTCCATTTTATTACAGCTGAACGCGTCTACGCGCCGGGTAGGAGGAGATCTTGATAGTAGTTGTAACTACTACAATGGAAATCAAGAGTTCTTTCTACTGGAATAAAGAAAATTATATTTTTTATAAGGACACATGATACTGAGAAAGTGGTTCAAAGTATCTCAATCAAGGCCACCATGGTAGCATAAATGTATCGTAAATTAATACCTTTTTTACTTCCTAAAAATATTTAGCTGATTACTTAAATTTTTCAAAAGAGGCTATTGTATAAACAGAACTACAGTGGCATGATCAGGAAAAACTTTAATCTAAAACGTCAAATAATTAGATGGACTAAAAGAAGCATAATAATTTATCAGATGACTTACAGCACTTAGCAGTGACAATAAGAGCTTTTTCTTTACCAATCCCTCCATTTTCAGTCATATCACTGACTTTAAGATACACTTATCACCATTGTTAGCACTGTAAACATAAACTATTTGTACATATCCCCGTGACTGCCAAAAACTAAATGGATAATTTGCTCCAGTTGTGTAATAAGTTCCATTTGCTCATTCACAAAGGGGCTACAGCTTTGATCAGGAAGCACACAAGACAATTATCCTCGGAAAGGATCTTAACTGGAAACCGATCAGTCAAATCTCTTCTGAACACAAGAGACTCATCACCCCCAACAAAGCAAGGCTTTCAAAAACTAAGCATCGAAAAGCAGTCAAAAGAACTTCATCTACAGAGAGCACCATGAAAAGTGAGAGCAAGGAGATAAATATTCTATACACACAAAATATAAATTACTCAATCATAGAACAGTGATAAGCATGTGTATTTTTATATCTATACTGCAAATAAATTTATGTATACTAGTCGTTTACCCATCATAAATGACAGTATATTACATATGTCACTTCCCCCCATCTCAGTCCCCTGTGTTCCCTCCCCAATCTCCCTCCCCTGTGTTCCTTCCCCAATCTCCCTCCCCTGTGTCTCTTCTCCCACATCTCCCTCTCCTGTGTCTCTTCTCCCCCATCTCCCTCCCCTGTGTCTCTTCTCCCCCATCTCCCTCCCCTGTGTCTCTTCCCCCCCATCTCCCTCCCCTGTGTCTCCCCCCATCTCCCTCCCCTGTGTTCCTTCCGTAATCTCCCTCCCCTGTGTTCCTTCCCCAATCTCCCTCCCCTATGTCTCTTCTCCCCATCTCCCTCCCCCGTGTCTCTTCTCCCCCATCTCCCTCCCCCGTGTATCTTCCCCCATCTCCTTCCCCTGTGTTCCTTCCCCCATCTCCCTCCCCTATGTCTCTTCTCCCCCATCTCCCTCCCATGTGTCTATTCTCCCCGTGTCTCTTCTCCCCATCTCCCTCCCCTGTGTCTCTTCTCCCCCATCTCCCTCCCCTGTGTCTCTTCTCCCCCATCTCCCTCCCCTGTCTCTCTCCCACCCATCTCCCTCCCCTGTGTCTCTCCCCCCCCCCCCCACCATCTCCCTCCCCTGTGTCTCTTTCCCCCTCTGTCTCGTTCCACCCTGGCGCAGCGCGCACACTGTGGCATGTACAGAATCCGTACAAATAGTTTATATAGTGTGCATGCGCTTCCACTAGAGCGTTACACACTCTTTAGAAACAATATGAGTGATTATTGTACAAATGTGGAACTCTTGAATAAGTTGTATTCTAGTTTGTAAATATTAAAGCCGTTGTAGAAAGGCCATTGTGCAAATCTAACAACTCCTAACAGATCATTTTGAAATATATTATAGTAACAGAAATCTGTATCATGACCAGTTTTGTTAACACTGCAGGAGGTCCTCGGGTTAAAGACGATCACACTTACAGACGACCCATACTGAAGAAGCCAAGCTTTTTGTTTGAGTTTATTTTAATGTTCAGTTTGATTAAATTAAAAGAGAGACATAATAGTGTCTAACATATTATTACAGTGCATGGGGTATTAATATTACTACAGTATTACACTATTATTATTACAACATATGAGCCATAATAGTATTACTAGCGACTTGCCCGTCAAAAATGACGAGGCAATAAAATTGTAAGGCAGGTAATGCTGTTTGCCACAGACATTAATTTTTTATTGGTCTGAGATCCTTCAGCGCTCATTGCGAGCCTCGCACTGAGCGCCTTCGGGGCTCATTGCAAGGCTCTTGGTTGTTGTACTTTTTTTATGAGAGGCGCTTTTGTTATCATTGTAAGGTCGGCGCGGATCTCCTTTTTGCACTTATTGCAAGGCTGTCCCCTGGTGGGAGATAATTAATGCACAGAACAGCTTAAACATGAAGTTAAACGTTTTAGATAGTTAGACGGGTCAAAATAAATGGTTACCATATATTAGCGCTGAGCCGCCTTTAGATGGCCACTACTGCTTCCTCTCCACTCAATCAGGCAGTTGAAAATTAGGTGGTAAGCACAATAACATTTCTACACAAGGAACTGAAGTAAACTGCTTACTATACTCCTGCCAGAGCTCTTTAGAACAAGGATCCCACGTTGGCTTCTTAGCTTAGCACAAGTCTTTTCCAGATTTTTGTATTCTATATTATTCATTGGGACGCTCTAAGAAGCCTCTCTCATGTTAAAGAAAAATTGTGAGGGACAGAGAAGTAATTTTTTTTAGTAATGTACGTAGTTGTGCTTGCTTCAAGTCCTCCATTTTATATAGACGTGATATATTTTTATAAAAAGTTTTTACTGAACAGTGCTTGAAAATTGTAGTCTCAGAGAACATCTTGCAATTTTTTAGACTCTTGATGAACCACTTACAGTAATTATTTTTCTGCCTGTGGTTTAACAACTTTAATGCTATCTTTAAACAAGCACATTTGTAAATGCTTAATTATAGCATCTGCACTATTTTTATGTTTTTATTATTTTATTAAATTCTTTTCTTCAATTCTGGTTCTCCAATGACCATCTGAATGAAGCTTACAAAGCACTGGTAATACATTTTGCATTAATTAAATATGCATGTTTTATACTTTATACATAAACAAAAATAAAAATAATAATCCTTTATAAAAGCATGAATTTTACTTCTATAGTTTTATTTTTTAGTCTGACTAATTAAGAACACTTATCCCATTATGTGAACACAGATGTACTTTTTATTTACTGTACTACTGTATGGTGGAGGCTTCTATCGCTCTTTTGCCCACCATATTATAAATTATTGTTGTGGTGAACTACCTACTCATAAAGTCCACAACACAAGCTGAGATCCCGCTCCATGCTGATGATAGCCAGTAAGCTTGAAACAGCTGTACATGGATTGGATACTAAGCCCGTGTTTATTCCAACCTTGGCTTTGCATTAAAGCTGTGTAATACAGCATGCATAAGCATGTTTGATAATGGCTACGGAATGAAGAGCAAGGCATTTGTGGGCATATTTGTGTGTCCCAGCTCAACTTCCCAGAATGCAGTGTAATAACTGTTTTTCTCGGAACTCGCAGCTGAAAGCAGGTTTTTTAACTTGCTTTGGACATTCAGATGTGAACACAGATGTACTTTTTATTTACTGTACGGTGGAGGGCTTCTATCGCTCTTTTGCCCACCATATTATAAATGATTGTTGTGGTGAACATATATATATATATATATATATATATATATATATATATATATATACACACACAAACAAAACAAAAAGGAAAAATAATGCTTTAGAAAAGGATTTTTTTTCCCCTTTTATGTATAAAACATGCATATTTATTAAAGTTGGGAGTCTCAGGTCCCTTTAAGGAATAGGAAAATGCAAAATGCTACAATCATGAATAAAAAAGTGGTCACCTCCACACCCCCAGTAACAGGAAAACACTCAAATGGCATGAGGTTAACCTACTACAGCCTTGATGAGAAATGTGAGTCAAGAGGAATTATAAAAATAGTTGGAGTGGTGTGCATGCTGGGAGAATACATGCAAGCAGACTATATGGTACAATTAAATCAGTGATTACATATATTCTACATATGGTGGGCTGAAGAGTGATAGAAGCCCTCCACCGTACAGAGAGCGTAAGGAGCCATGTTTAAAATGGTTATTGGATTAATAAGAGTGAGTGTGCATTGTGTTCTCATCTGCATGTCCCTGACCAGATTTCCCAGAGTGCAGTGCATCAACAGTGTTTCTGAGAAAACTGAGCAAGAAATACATTTATTAACTTATTTTTTAGACATTCAAATTGAGTCACTAATGTATGATTCATTGTTTGTACTATATATATATATATATATATATATATATATATATATATATATATATATATATATATCACATATATAGTTGTGAGCATGCGAGTTGTTGCCAACGCTTGCGGGCTCGCAAAGCGAGCTGCGGGCATCGCGCAGCGAGGGCCGAGGGCTCGCGCAGCGAACCGCGGCCCTTGCACAGCGAGGGCAGCGGGCAAGGGCCTCAGTTGCTGGCATGGAGCGCCGTTGGCGCTCCATGCCAGCAACTGTGACCCTCACAAACTTTACGTGGCAACGCAAACAACACGACACACCAATTACGACCCTCGCAAACTTTACCTCGCAACGCAAACAACATACGACACACGTTAACACACATTACGACCTCGCAAAACTCGGATGCAACTCGCGAACATTACAAAATTCAAAACACAATACATACACACAGCACATACATAAAAAGCTTACCTATAGCAACAGGGAGCATCCAGGACCTCAAAAAAACAACTTACACCTTTATTTCACTCAAAATAAAAGAGTTTAGACACTAAAAAATTTGCTAAGCAACAGTAAAAATGGCCGCCGAACAAAACGAAAACGAGGCTACACACGCAAACACCATACGAGACACGTTAGCAGACATTACGACTTCGCAAAAATCGGACGCAACACGCGAACATAAAAACATTTAAAACACAATAAATACACACAACACACACATAAAAAGCTTACCTACAGCAAGAGGAACCATCCAGGACCTCAAAAAAACAAGTTACACCTTCATTTAAATACAAATAAAACAGTTTACACACTAATAAAATCACAAAGCAAGAGAAAAAATGGCCAACGAACAAAACGAAAACGAGGCTACAGCACTCTCAACACGGAAAACACCACAACACACTCGCAAAACACCACAAGAAACTCGCAAAACACCACTAAGCACCTACGGATAATCCGCGAAGACGCATACCACAGATTAGCCGCCATTTTACGCCAATGCGGAAGTACACCACTACGCTAACGGTTTGGCCTCGCGCACGCACAGTGTTACACTGCACACATTCACCACGCTTACACAGCAGCTCCACACCACTAATGCTGCAGCAACATCAAAACAGATTGCCAGCTCTTCAACACTATGATTCAAAATAGGTAAAGTATATTCATTTATTAATGTATTATATATTTCATTATTATGCACCAAACAGCATTAGCTACCTTACAATTTCATTGCCGTCATTTTTTGACGGGCAATTTGCTAGTATATATATATATATATATATATATATATATATATATATATATATATGTACACATCCATTTCAGACATTCGCGGCCCACCCCAGTAGGTGGCTTACAGAAGAATTGCTTGCTAGTAGTGAAGATATTTAGTTGAACGGTCAATGATCTCAAACAAAAAAATGTGTTCTCAACATTATCAGTGAAGAAGTGACAACATTTTCTTTAACATTGTGTCATCACTTGATGTGGTTTACAGCATATTAACTTGTATATACTCCCTCTATTTAGAACTGTCAGTATGAGCACCATATATCCACAAAAAATGACCAAGTAGGTGTCAAGTATTACCAAGGTCAAGCTGTTCTGGAAGCAATTTTAAAGAACATTGTGAAACCCAAGAGATAGGAAGTCACCTCAGGTAACGCCATTAGGAAGGCCTTGTGTTTAGTAAACCACTGTGCAATCATGACCTGTGTAAATAAACTTTGCGTAACAGTTCTCCTTTAATCTACTTTTTTCTTCAGAAATACATTCAGCTACAATTTGGAAGAAATAAAGGAATAGAAGCAAAAAAACAAGTAATAAAAGTTTAATGTTTCAAAGCTCCCTGGGTTCTGTACGACTTGCAAGAAAAAACAAAGGCAGAGATTTCTGTAGATTACCACATCCGTTTCCATTCATTATATGTTGGTTACTGACATTGTACCAAGATGTGCTCTCCAGCTGCTGTGTTCAGTATTATTAGCACTGAGTCAACATGACAATAATTAAATCATTAGGAATAAGGGGAAATGATAAAAGGATAACCATTGATTTATCTTTTGCAATCTACAAACAGAGGGAACATGGCACACTCACTCAAATATATTTAAACACACACACAACTTTAATATGGAATAAGGCCCTAAAAATAACTTTAAATAATATGACTTTTTAACTCATTGGCAGGTGAGGACAGCACTCTCTTCCAAAGCTTATTTTTTATTCAGTCATATAAAAAAATTCCAGAGAAGGTTATTACACAAAAAGAAAGAAAGGAAGAAAGATGAGAAACAAAAAATACTCTAAATATTCCTTATATTAAGCACTTTAAAAAGACTTTAGATGGTTGTATATAAAAGCTTTATGAATAGGAGTACTGTATTTCTCAGATATGAATTAGCTGTATATATTGCCATAGCCACCTACATACAGGAAACAATTGCGGGTTTCTCAATCACGTTTTTTATCCGCTCACGTTTCACGCCAAATCTGCATGATGGCCAGTAAGCCCTTTGCTGAGGGTGGAGGGGTCACTAAGCCCCCGCCCAAAAAGGATACTTAGGGCCTCATTCTATTAGCGGCCGTAAATCGGCCGTAAGGCTGCGATTCCTTGCGGGGGTTCTGTTAACTCGCGATTCTATTATACGGCCCCGCAAGGATCTCCTTTTACGGCCGGCCGTATATCTTGAAACCGGCCGTAAGCTGTGAAATCTAAAAACTCAAAAATAAATTCAAGCCTGCACAGTACAGCTCTGTAAATGCTAGGGATCATATTGGGGGACATGAGGATTAAAAGGAACCCCCTCTCAAGCTTGCACATCAGCCCAAACCCGAGTTCGAATTAACTGTTTATTTTCCGGCTGCGGCGTGGGTGTGTCTGAGGTGCTCCAAGCACTCTGGACTTTTTACATGGATATTTTACGGATAGTAAAAATAAAATATTTTACGGATTTGAGTATAGGATAATTATGTGCTATTTTTTCTAACACCTAAAATCCCTTTATAGTCTTCTCAAAGTGCAGGATGGCTTTATTTGAGCTATTTTATGTGCTTAATTGGTGCTAGCGAGACCTCTTTCCTGTAAGTAAGCTGCGGCTCGCTTTTAGCCTTGCAGAGAGGGTTCCCGGAGCAATTGAATTGCAAATAGGAATTTCTTACGGCCGAAACTCTTGCGGCCGTTTTAGATCAAAGGCTTTCCTCTGGCGCGAGCGGCCGCAAGAGATAGCAAGGCGCCGGCCGCAAGCCTGCCGGAGCCCCCGGTCGTAAGGGAACAGAATAGCCGAATAGCTTGCGGCCGGTCCTTGCGGCCCCGCAACGGCTGCGGCCGCTAATAGAATGAGGCCCTTAGACATTAGTGGTCTGCCAGAAAGCAGCAAACACCCCTCAAGCTACACCAGCCCCCGAGTTCCGCCCGACCCATCGTCCCGTCTGATGTGTAAAGTTATTATTTATCCATGATTTGTTATTCACACTTTTTTGGCATTTGGAGGGAAAGAAACCCCCGAATACGTCAAGGGTCGTCTGTCTAGCGCACATACTGCTTCTAGTATTAATTGCTTGAGGTAAGAGGCAGTGGCAGGGCTAGAGAATGGAGGGCCCTGGTGCAAACAAAAAAACCTCCTAACCTCCCTCCTAACCCCCTTGGCCCACGAGACTTTGGTGCTCAGGCCCGCAGGAGTGGGGCCGCAATCCTCCTCCTTCCTAACCCCCCTGGACCGCAGGGAGGGCCGCAATCCTCCTCTTCCCTCCTAACTCCCTTATCCTCCCTCTTTCCCGTCTCCAAAAAACTCCCTACCCCCTCTCTCTTCTCTTCTTACCTTGACCCGGTGATCTCCTGCTGCTTTAGCGCGTCTTCTTGCTGTGGCCATACCGGCATATGCTAATGACGTGACGTCACATGCGCGTCACATCATTAGCATATGCTGGTTCTGGATACAGGTAAATGGACGCGCTGCAGCAGCAGGAGATCACCGGATCAAGGTAAGAAGAGAGGAGAGAGAAGGAAGTTTTTGGAGAGGGCGGAGGATGAGACACAAGGGCGGGAGAGGTGGGGGGAAAAAGGAGACACAAGGGCGGGAGAGGTGGGGGGAAAAAGGAGACACAAGGGCGGGAGAGGTGGGGGGAAAAAGGAGACACAAGGGCGGGAGAGGTGGGGGGAAAAAGGAGACACAAGGGCGGGAGAGGTGGGGGGAAAAAGGAGACACAAGGGCGGGAGAGGTGGGGGGAAAAAGGAGACACAAGGGCGGGAGAGGTGGGGGGAAAAAGGAGACACAAGGGCGGGAGAGGTGGGGGGAAAAAGGAGACACAAGGGCGGGAGAGGTGGGGGGAAAAAGGAGACACAAGGGCGGGAGAGGTGGGGGGAAAAAGGAGACACAAGGGCGGGAGAGGTGGGGGGAAAAAGGAGACACAAGGGCGGGAGAGGTGGGGGGAAAAAGGAGACAAGGGCGGGAGAGGTGGGGGGAAAAAGGAGACACAAGGGCGGGAGAGGTGGGGGGAAAAAGGAGACACAAGGGCGGGAGAGGTGGGGGGAAAAAGGAGACACAAGGGCGGGAGAGGTGGGGGGAAAAAGGAGACACAAGGGCGGGAGAGGTGGGGGGAAAAAGGAGACACAAGGGCGGGAGAGGTGGGGGGAAAAAGGAGACACAAGGGCGGGAGAGGTGGGGGGAAAAAGGAGACACAAGGGCGGGAGAGGTGGGGGGGAAAAGGAGACACAAGGGCGAGAGAGGTGGGGGGGAAAAGGAGACACAAGGGCGGGAGAGGTGGGGGGGAAAAGGAGACACAAGGGCGGGAGAGGTGGGGGGGAAAAGGAGACACAAGGGCGGGAGAGGTGGGGGGGGAAAGGAGACACAAGGGCGGGAGAGGTGGGGGGGAAAAGGAGACACAAGGGCGGGAGAGGTGGGGGGGAAAAGGAGACACAAGGGCGGGAGAGGTGGGGGGAAAAAGGAGACACAAGGGCGGGAGAGGTGGGGGGAAAAAGGAGACACAAGGGCGGGAGAGGTGGGGGGAAAAAGGAGACACAAGGGCGGGAGAGGTGGGGGGAAAAAGGAGACACAAGGGCGGGAGAGGTGGGGGGAAAAAGGAGACACAAGGGCGGGAGAGGTGGGGGGAAAAAGGAGACACAAGGGCGGGAGAGGTGGGGGGAAAAAGGAGACACAAGGGCGGGAGAGGTGGGGGGAAAAAGGAGACACAAGGGCGGGAGAGGTGGGGGGAAAAAGGAGACACAAGGGCGGGAGAGGTGGGGGGAAAAAGGAGACACAAGGGCGGGAGAGGTGGGGGGAAAAAGGAGACACAAGGGCGGGAGAGGTGGGGGGAAAAAGGAGACACAAGGGCGGGAGAGGTGGGGGGAAAAAGGAGACACAAGGGCGGGAGAGGTGGGGGGAAAAAGGAGACACAAGGGCGGGAGAGGTGGGGGGAAAAAGGAGACACAAGGGCGGGAGAGGTGGGGGGAAAAAGGAGACACAAGGGCGGGAGAGGTGGGGGGAAAAAGGAGACACAAGGGCGGGAGAGGTGGGGGGAAAAAGGAGACACAAGGGCGGGAGAGGTGGGGGGAAAAGGAGACACAAGGGCGGGAGAGGTGGGGGGAAAAGGAGACACAAGGGCGGGAGAGGTGGGGGGAAAAGGAGACACAAGGGCGGGAGAGGTGGGGGAAAAAGGAGACACAAGGGCGGGAGAGGTGGGGGAAAAAGGAGACACAAGGGCGGGAGAGGTGGGGGAAAAAGGAGACACAAGGGCGGGAGAGGTGGGGGAAAAAGGAGACACAAGGGCGGGAGAGGTGGGGGAAAAAGGAGACACAAGGGCGGGAGAGGTGGGGGAAAAAGGAGACACATGGGCGGGAGAGGTGGGGGAAAAAGGAGACACATGGGCGGGAGAGGTGGGGGAAAAAGGAGACACAAGGGCGGGAGAGGTGGGGAAAAAGGAGACACAAGGGCGGGAGAGGTGGGGAAAAAGGAGACACAAGGGCGGGAGAGGTGGGGAAAAAGGAGACACAAGGGCGGGAGAGGTGGGGAAAAAGGAGACACAAGGGCGGGAGAGGTGGGGAAAAAGGAGACACAAGGGCGGGAGAGGTGGGGAAAAAGGAGACACAAGGGCGGGAGAGGTGGGGAAAAAGGAGACACAAGGGCGGGAGAGGTGGGGAAAAAGGAGACACAAGGGCGGGAGAGGTGGGGAAAAAGGAGACACAAGGGCGGGAGAGGTGGGGAAAAAGGAGACACAAGGGCGGGAGAGGTGGGGAAAAAGGAGACACAAGGGCGGGAGAGGTGGGGAAAAAGGAGACACAAGGGCGGGAGAGGTGGGGAAAAAGGAGACACAAGGGAGGGTAAGGCAATTTCTTCGTTTTTAAAATAACATTCAACTACTAAATAATTGTTACTGCCATTAATTTTTAATTATACTTAATTTGTGGGCTGGACAGGTGTACATACTACAACGAGCAGTATTTATTGTTTAGGAAGTAGAAAGATTAAAAACATTTTTTAGATGCATTAGACTTCTAAACACACCAGGCACATCTATCGTTATGTCTCTGGTTATGCTTATCCATAAGGTTTTCTTGATAAAGATACTGAAGTGGGTTTCCAATTCCATCTCCAATTTACTGTGATTTGTGTAACCTGCCCATTTTGGTTGACCCTACATAGAATAGATCATCGTTTCATTGAAGTAAACAAGCCCATTCACCACAACAAGGTAGATAGGAGATTGAAATAAAATTTTAGGAATCTGATGGCAAGTCCCAAGTGGATTTGAATCTTGGTGGACTAACTAAAGAAGAAAGACTTCTGCTTAGCCGAAAAGAATAGTAGTGGAGTGCATCAAATATATCTTTAACTTATTTAAGAATAAAAAAAAGATAAATTCTATATCCAGTAACGATGCTCTAAATTAGCTTTATTTAGTTCAGATATAATACTTACACTATTGAAACTTACTCTCATTAGTAGCTATGTGGTATATAAACATTGTGTGTGTCCTTACTTTCCCAGTTATCCGGTATTAAGCCGTTCAAATCTATACAGAATGTCTCGCTATTTCCTTTTCTTGCTATTAATAGGCCATAGAATAGAATAGCCATTTAAGGTAAATGTTTAGAATACACATGCTTATTTAGTCACCTTGTTAATGACCACATTCAGAACACACTCAACATATATTACTACAACAAAAGAAATATTGTAAATTTTGGAGCCATGAAAAGTGAAATATGCCCATTCAGGAGACCCTAAAGACATCTCATTATAACAAAATAATGTTGTAAATATCATGTGAGCCATGAAATAGTAGCTTGTAAAATACATCCATTCATAAACAGTCATGCCTAATGGAATTAAAACACTGACACTCTCTATTAAAAAGTGATTAGATGTAGTTCATTGAGCACTCACAACGATTCATTTACTTGGTAATTTCATTGACCTTAGTCCTACCCAAGTTGATATAAAATAAAGAAAGCCTCCTATAGCCACAAATGATTTTTGGCTAGGAATCTGCAAAGACTGCAAATTTTATAGACAGAATAAAACTGGTAAAAGGTGAACGAGAAATGAAAAGGTTGTATTTATATTCGGTGTTACTATATATTTGCAGTTTAAAAATGTTAAATTAATTACTTTTTTTACTTTGTGTACTTTGAAAAGAGATGTGAATAAATATATTTTCAAAGTACAAGATACCGAGAAACAGCGCATAACTTTATTTCTTTTACAAATTTTTTTAAACTTGATTATCTTTAGCTTTATATAAATACATTTAAGAAATTAAGACTGGGTTTGCATATTCTAGGCCAGAAATTAGAATATCATAAAAAATATAATAAAACATAATTAAATCCTAAGTCTGCCAGTATTGAACAGAGATATAGTATGTATTTGGTTCACACCATCAACTCCTCTCTAGAGACATTACAAAACAACATGGCTGACCTATTATATTCCAATTAATGTTCTAGAGGTCTTATCAAAATGTTGGCTATATTTTGTATAAACTATGATTAAAAATAGGGGTATGGTAAAAAATCTCACTTCATCATAGAACTCGTAATTGTTTTTTAAATCATGAGCTCTACGTTATTCGCCTAATATTGACTTGTCTTGGCCTGGTTTCAATATTGGAAGGGGGTTTGGGAAAAAGCCTCAAGTACCCAAGATTTTAAGCTCCAAGACAAGGCCATTCATTTTACCATGTGTTGAATGTATGGAATATGGCGCATTACAAATAAATAATAATAATAATGAACCGATATGTCATTTTCTATTTAGTAAACTGAAAGTCTTTGATGCCTAAATTACAGAAAACCCAAGCTTAATTTTAACTTTTTCCCCCATATATAAAGCACCTTCTTTGTTTCATTATCACATTATAAATGTAACAAAAGACGCATAAAGCTTGCTTTAACATATCTATTCACATATATTTTCATAATTATAATGAGAGAGAATAAAGCAAGTTACAGAGATATTAAGATGGAGAATTTAAATATCTGCTAAAGTCCCATATTTTTATTATGCTATTTATAATAATGTGCAAAAAAATAAATATAATCATTATCAAACCTAGTTCTATAAAATATTGCACTGAAAACATATGCAATTCCGGCAGTTACAACATATTTTTCATTTATATATATATATATATATATATATATATATATATATATATATATATATATATATATATATATATATATATATATATATATATATATATATATATATAGTTTCAGATCCTGTCTTAGCATGTAAATTGCCATGTCTGGACTTCGAAGATGGAAAACACCAAGAAATATTTTAAGTCACATGATGTTAAGGCTGAGCAAAGAAAAGGGAATCACTTGAGACATTAGCTCATAATAGGCTACACATAAACAATCTAACATAATATATTTAACAATTTACTAAAAGGAAGGAACAATTATTCTCTAAATTTGCACACTGAGCAAAGACTGTATCATAGTTTAGGAAGTAAAACAGTCCTTTAACAGAATAATAAGATTGTATTTTAAATTACGGTACTTTATACCAAAGTCATGTAATTCACAAAAAAAGTATTTAAAAAAAAAAAAAAAAAATGTTGAAAAACAAATTCACTTCTAAATGCAATTATTATTTTTTCTTTGCTAAGCCGACCACTTGCAGCTTCCATTTCAAAAGTGTGTCCATATACATTAAAAGCTTTCCATTAGACCTGAGAATATTGGCAGATGTGTCTGTCACATTCCCACCGTGCAGATCCAAATGTTCTCCTCCCACTTAAGGAAATAGATCCCTGGAGACTAAAATGGTACATTCCATATCAGAATAATTGCATATAAAAGTAATAAATTAGAGAAAGTATTTGTTTTACATTCTAAAAATATGTTGGAGATTTTTAAGTTTTACAAATGTGACTATTTGACTATAGTGGTTCTTTAACGAAAAAAAATGAAATGTGAAAAAGTGTAACCACTACCTTGTAGCACATACAAACATAGGAGCCATCCTACAATGAACCAGATTGCAAGGTGCTCTGGTAGTCCAACACTTTGCAGAGCAAGAGGGCAAGGGTTTTGGAGCCAGAATAATGCTGGGTGGATCCAGCGCATTGTATACACATGCCGTAAAATAGCTTATTTATACATACATACATAAATCTGGGGGGGGGGGGGGGGGGGGGGGGGATATGCAACTGGCAACCCACTCCAGTATCTTTGACATGTAAAACTTATGGATTAGCACAACCAGAAACAAGATGTGACTGGCATGCTGCGGGCCCATAGGGTTATGGAGAGTCAGACACAACTGAACAACAACAACCACGTATTTACAAGTAAAACTCATAAAAAGTTTTTTTGGGGGGAACACAGGGCCTCATTCTATTGCTACTTGCTTGAGATCAGGGCCGCAAGCAGAGATAGCTATTCAAATGCCTCCTACTTGCGTGCCCCATTTGGGTTCCTTACTGCGCACTACTATCCCTTACTTTTCTCATAATCGCAAGTTACTTCCATCAAAGTTTTTGATCTTTAACGGCCGCAAGAGCTGTGGCCGCAAAAAACATAAATTGCTATCCATTTGCTCCGATTGAACCTTCCGTCAAGCCCGTAAATGGCTAAACACGAACAACAGGTTACTGGTACCAAGGAGGTCTCGCAAGTGTCTTACTTACAAATCATAGCACTAATTAAGCAAATAAAAAACAATCCTGTACTTTTATTAAAAGTGAAAGTGATGTTAGGTCTTAGAATTAATAGCACAACAATCTCAAGCTCGCAAATCGGCAAAAATAAATACTTTATTTCATGTTCAATTTTCGTCATAAAGTCCTACGGGCTCCAACCTCCAAGCCTGTATGACTGTGGAATCAACCTCCATATTTCATTGACGTCCTATGGGCTTGAAGGTCATTCAAGCTCGTAGGACTTCGGACAGAAATTAAACATGAAATGTTGGCGATGTGCGAGCTTTGTTGTGCTTTTATTGCCAATATCACCCATTGTGTTCCCCATCATTTACAATGCTGTATTAAATTTATATTTGCATTTACAGTGCTCCGAGTTTGCGGGCTTAAAACACAAGTGACGGTCTTGCGGCCGCGATCATGTTCAAGCACGCAAATGCTTACTGCCGATAGCATGGTTTGCGATTAACGGGAAGGGGGACTAACCTGCGCGCCTGGCCAGTTAAATAGGTAAGTAAAATTAAAGCTACTGGAGCAAGTAGCCCAAAAGTAGCAAATTGGAAAGTTGCTTGCAAGTAACAGCTCCAAATTAAAAACTCGACTTGCCCAGCGACAGGAGTCATCGTAGCCCAGCCCACTTTTACTAAGCATGCTCATACTGACTGATCAGACTTTTTTAGACCAGCTTCAAGGCATACCTGGCCACGCCCCATTAGGCAAAAGCAGGTGAAGATCAGAAGCTCTGATTGAGGAAAAACAGAAACATTCAAAAGTAAGGAAAATGTTTTAACTTCTATTTATTTTAAACTGCATATGGTTTTAAAAACCTATGCCCATCACATGTAAATGGACTAAAGTGATCCTTTATCACTTTCATTATGGGATTGTGGGTACTGAATTTCACAGCATTGTTATTGTGCTATTATTACTACAAACATTTTCCTCCCTGTATCATAACAGAAAACACAATGTACCTATACAAAATATAAATAATTTTATTTAAGATCTCAAACTAAACCAAAAAGGTTTTAATACATTCACACTCCCACCATTGGTGTTCTCCTTAATCACATTTTAAATAATCTATATGGTGAAAGGTACCAATGTTGTATCATATATATATATATCAATACTGTTGTCGTAATTGCAAGTTTGTTGGTAACGCAATGTTAAATATTACGGGCATGCGCACTGAGCAAGGTGCAGGTTTTCTGAGGTCTGCAATGAATGCCAAAGGCGCTCATCGCGAGGCCCGTAAAGTAGAGGGGGAAAGGCTTTCAATAGGCATCAAAAGACACTCATCGGCAGGCACACAAGTTAGAGGGGGGAGGCTACAAGCGGCTTCTGAGTTACAGGCTTGGAAATGTAACCGTCAACATTTTTTTCCAAGCCCGTAACTCGGAAGCCGTTGGGAGACTGCCAAAAGAAGCCAATTGAATAGGAAATTAGCTTACAACCTCACTTGAGGTTGGGAGTCCATAAGTGAGGTTGAAAGCTAATTTGCTATTCTATTGGCATATTTTGATGGCCTCCCAACGGATTTAAGGACTGGACAAAAAAAGGGTGGCTGTTAAATACAAAAAAAAATGTCAAGGCCCTAACTCGGATGCACTTTCTGGGCGTGGGGAAAATGATAGACGCAAATGTTTTAAAAGCCATAAATGGCAAAAAGGAGCACAGGCTTGGGAGAGGGGGGATAAAGACAAAGGGGTGGGAAAGAGACACAGGGGTGGGAAAGAGAGACATGGGAGGTGGAAAGAGACACAGGGGAGGTGGAAAGATACACAGGGGAGGGGGGAAGAGATACAGGGGAGGGGAGAAGAGATACAGGGGAGGGGGAAGAGACACAGGGGAGGGGGGAATAGACACAGGGGAGGGGAGGAAGAGATACAGGGGAAGTGGGGGAAGAGACACATTAAATATTATCCCGTCATTTACGACGAGCAATTGACTAGTTCAGTTCTAATGTTAATATTTAGCAAATTGGCTTATTCAGTTAAACTGAGTATACAAGAAACACTTAGCAGCACTAGCTGCCTTTTGTCCAATAATAAGCAAAATATACAAATATTTTTCCAACCATTAGTGTACTAACACGAGGGTTCTTTGTTCATCTCTACGGATCTTTTTGTACCAGATACCTGTGTTGTTCTGTCCAAGGTAAGGAAAGCAAGAGTAGTCGGAGCAGTTTATGATCAGCAATTATATATGGGACAAAACACAAGCATAAACATGAAAAATGCCCAAGCTGGTTTTGCATACTCAAGCAGTTTCCCCTTTTGCTTAGAACTGAAAGGTCCGATGAAAGCCACATCCTGAGCCACAGACTGCAAAGGCACCTGGGTGTGCAATGAACACAGGATGACAAAAAGCTTTGAATGTGCTAGTCTCGCTTAGGCGCCTTTCCGATTTGTATACAGCTTTTTTAGCTAAGAAAATTTCTATATCCTTCCTGTGTTGTGTTTAGTAATTAAATGCAAAATTGTTATCTTGCAACTTTTGTAAACTAACGTACAAGAGCAGTGTTCAATCTTCATATAATGAAAAATAACTCCATTTACATTAAATATGGTGTTAACAGCATATTTATACTTATTTAATATAATTATAGCAGAGAATGAGATGGACTACAGCATCATATTGACAATACACTGTCTGAGCACTATCTTACGGATGACATTGGGCCCCATTCTATTAGAAGCATTTCAAATGCCTCTAACCCATCATTTTGGCTGCAAAAGTTTTTCTCTAAATGTTTAGATGTATTCTATTGACTCAAGCCTGTAATTTACCTCGAAAAGCCTAAACACGTAAACCCTGCCTTTTTAAGTCTGATTTCAGGGGGTGTGATCATATGGTCTGGCAATAATTAACCAAGCCTGTAATTTACCTCAGAGACACAGCCATTAGTAAATGAGACCGTCATCATGACGGAAGTTACACGTAATCTGCAACTGAAGGCTACAAATTCTTAGTGCAATAAGTCATATTTGCCAATCGGTATAGTTTTTAAGTGTATATTTGTTGGTTTGATACGGTTGTGCAATTAATTCTAATGTCTTTCCATGCCTTCCCATGCTTTTAAAGTACAGGATTGTGTGCATAAGTATACTTGATTTATAATGTTTCAACTTTGTAATTCAACTAGACCCTGGACAATGGAGAGTCATATTTGATTAGTACCTAGTTAGCCTGATGATTGTGTATTTATAGGGCTACAGATAGTTGTAGGGGCACACTATAGCCTCTGAGTTAGGAGGTCTCTGTTTTGAGACATGGGATCCTGTATGCCCCTATTTCATTATAGCGGGCAATTATTAGGGTTAACAGTGAATTTATGAATATCACTGTGGCTCTTCAGTAAGAAAGTTTTGTTTAACAAAAATACTGAGACAATTGGGAAGATTATTGCAAGAAGTTGAATAGGTATCCACATTGTACTATAACTGAACCTTTATAATCAGGCTTAGCTGGTGTGGTTTGGATCATCTAAGGACTGTATGACTCCAATACTTCTCTTACATATCGTATTCAAAAAGGGGAGAGTTATATGGCATTGCACAAAAGCAGATATTATTAATACAGCAGTTTTTTGGATTTTTAATATAATGTAAGCAAAGTTCCTAATTTGTATCTCGTTGAATAAGAATTTGGTGTTAAGCACTAGAACCACAGTAACTATCCTTGACATTATGAAGTGTTCAACTTTATAATGCTTACAATTATACTTCAAAGCTCTTACTTTTATAGGTTTCTGGTCGACATGCTGTGCTGCTTAGCCCCGTCATTTTGCCTAACCAGACCTCGGATCTTCTCCAATCATACACCGGAACACACAACAGGAAATCTGTTAAATCTGCACTGCCCCTAATCATACAAAATGGGTGGAGCTAAAAAGTCACACAACAGAACACAACAGGAAACAGGACACACAACAGGAAATCTGCTACAGCTGCACTGCCCCAATCATAAAAAATGGGTGGAGCCAGTCACACACCAGAACACAGCAAGAAACAGGACACACAACTGGAAATCTGCTACAGCTGCACTGCCCCAATCATACAAAATGGGTGGAGTCAGTCACACACCAGAAAACTGGACACACAACAGGAAATCTGCTACAAATGCATTGCCCAATATCATAGAAAAGGGCTGGAGCTAAATAGTACAGCATGTTGAGTAGAAACCAATAAAAGACTTTTAAAGTATAACTACTAGTATTCAAATTGTAAAACATTATAACTCAAGTATACTTATGCATATACTTTGATTTTAACAGCCATTATTTTTATAATACAGTGGTCCTTTAAGGAGCCAGGGACGAAATGAACACAGACATAGATATTTCTAGTAAATATTTAGAAGAGAAAAAAAAGTGTAGTAGTCCTAGCTCTCTACGTAGATAAGAAAAACAGATTAGACTCTCTCACACGTCAATATACTAAAAATGTAAATAACCATGCATTGTAAAAAAAATATATATATATATATATATATATATATATATAAAATAGGTTTCATTTTAACATCAGCTGGGCTCATATGTAGGTTAAAGTAACAAACATTTTAAAAACTAGACAGCGTGCAGAGAGATTTATATTTACATCATGACAAGATCTGACTGTACATAACGTTCCTACACATTTACAAGAAATTGCTATCTCAGGATTCCCGACTGCCTTTTTGAAAGAAAAATAAGTTTCATAATGTTCTCAAAACAAGTACATGAGGCTTCTAAATCATAGGTGTAAATAATAAGATCTAGTACGGATAGATCTATCTATTTTGTTTCTATTTGTACTTAATACACAGTAAGCAGCCATTACGTAAACCCTTAAAAAATTTACTATAAAACGTAGAAATAGAAAAAAAAAAGTAAATTACAATAAAAATATTAAAGTACCATGTGGTGACATTTTTTTTATATGGTATTTTAAATGGCTAAATATAATAATGGTCAAGCTGTTTTTACAAAGCAAAAAATTGAATATGCATTTATTTTTTACCGCAGGGATACATTTTTTTGTCTGCTGCTGTATGTGCCTTTTGAAAACTAACGAGCACCCCTATAATCCTGCTAGGAGCACTGGAGCATGTAGCTGCCACAATTCCATTGTGCAGATGGACACTTTCATGCATTCAAAATTGCCTCATAAAGTTGATCTGCTGAAACCAACATGGTAGACTCCACAGCCATATGCAGTGTAAACTCTATATTCATAAGCCACTTTATTCATCAAATACAATTATTTAGATTTAAAAAAAAACTATATTCCACCAAAAATTTGTCACAAAATATATTTAAAAAAAAAATAAATATGAAAAAAAAGATAGACAACATTGGACAAGTTCTTTGCTAAATTGAGTGCTGGTGAATAGTTGGGAAAGGGACAAAATAAAGACATCGATCACCAGAATTGGAGTTAACAATTTTTTTTAATGCAAGGTGACTCTACTTCTAAACAATAGTTACCTTTACTGAGGAGAGATGATGGCAGAAGCTGAAGAGGAGTGAAGGAAAGTTCTGGTTACATTTTTATTTATTTATGTATCAGATTCGGGGCTGGGAACAGATTATTCAAATTTTTAGTTAATTCCTATGAAAAAAATTGATTCTATATTCATCAGATTCAGTAGCCATCCCTCAGGAACCAATTAATGACAAATATAGAGGTTCAATATAGAACCTAATATTCTCTGCAAACAAAAGGGAAATTGCCTGAATGTATAATTAAGACACGAAGGGCCTTATTCAATTAAGCAATTGTTGGTTACTTGAGCCAATAATGCAGCATGTAAACTAATTTGCTATTCAACTGGCGTTGTTTAGCGAGCCGCAACAATCTGTGGGTTAAAGGATGAAAATCCCTGCAGTTGTCAACCCAACTAAGCCTTTGATCTTTCAAGCCCGTAAATGTTACCATCACTATTCATTTGCTACAATTCCACAAGCTTGCAAATGTTTTCACACAAGTTAATGGCAAATACAGAAGAAAATCCTACGAGTGCCATAAAGGACTCGCAAGGGGCTTAAACACCTGATTGTTGCACTGTAAATGCAAATACAAAAATCAATACTGCACTTTAAAAGGACGGGGAAATTACATTAGATGACATTAGAATTAATTGCACAACAGTCTCAAGCTCCCAAATATGCAATCAAAAATATTTTTTTTCACTTTTCATTTCCGTTTTATATCAATCTCGGGAATAAAGGGGTTATAAAAGGGGTTATTATAAAGGGCCATCGACTTGGATTAGAACAGCGTCGTCATTCATTTTTATTGTTTTGTACATTGCCGGATTGCGAGTCCGATCACAAATCTTCTAAACGCTAATTGATTGATCAATTGAATGGCTCTGTAACTGTTGCCATTGAATAAAGAAAGCCCTAAGTCCTTTTTATCAGGCACAGAAAAAACTGGTGCAGAAGTATAAAATAAAATTGGAAAAAGAAAAGAAGAAAAAAGAACTTCCTTTTTCAACCAGTTACCTTAACTATAAGTGATGTACTGGCCTATAAATTAAGCGAAAGATTAAGCTACAACAAAAATATATATTAAAAATGAACTTTTATTATATAAAAAAAAATGCTGAAATTATTAGTTAGCATTAAAAATTATAAAACCAAAATAGGAGGACTGTCCCGGAGATTGAGCTAGATTATAAGGCACTCAAAAAAATACATCAATGTATAGATAAATATCTATACATTGATGAATTTTTTAAGTGCCTTATAATTTATTATAATAAATTAATCTTAACAAATATATCAATAAGTATACATCATATAAATGGACTTAATTAATTGTATTCAGTATAGATTCTATAATTAGATCATATCACTTCAGGTATATTTAAAGTTCATCAATAATTACCCATCATATTTCATTGTACAAATAATTATATATATAGTCACCCACTAAGAAATTATAGAGGTTCGACTAATTGCATATACAAGGTTTTACATGTATTATGATTATTAAATCCTAAAACATATTGCCTGTAGTGATTTTTTAAAAGAGTACATATTAAAATTATAACCACAGTGGTCCTTTAAGATCTGCAATATAAATCACATTTCTGCAAGCCCAGCAAAAAGTAAAGCTAAAAATATTATTTTAGCTGCCTAGAACAACTTTTTGCATGTGTAAGTAAATTATTACGGGTTTTCCCATTGCTTATAATTTAGGATGTGTAGTTCAACGGGCATGGAAAGGAATCTGTCTAGTTTCTTTAAGTCCATAGTAGAGGAAAATGAAACAGACAACGTGAGGTGAGAGGAAAGCAAGAAAAGCAAAGAGAAACATAAAATAAACAGGAAGCACAGGTAGGTACAGTCATGGGGAAGAAGGACTGTTTTCACAGTGAAGAGATAGCTCACATTTATTCTCTTCAAAAAAATAAAGATTTTGTGGTAATGTTTTTTAAGCCAAACTTTTAAGAAGGTGGCAAGAAGGATATAGATGTGACACCAACATCCCAAATACTTCATGCCAATAATTCCTTCCACCATCTGAAACTATGGGCCTACTATGTACACTGTAAAACATATTCAGTACAACATAAATTATAATACACGCATAGTTCTAACACGTTTTCTGTTATTTGTCCCAGAAAGGTTGTGCAATATTCTGTTAAATATAAGGAATATAAATGTGAAATTATATTTTTTTGCTCGTCTACACTATTTGTATATTGGTAGGTATATGAAGGGACAGTGTCAAAAAATGTAAAAATAAGAGTATAACACTATATTTTAGGAAAACCTCAAATTTGTAAAGCATGTTACAAATTAAAAACATTACCAGCTACATCAGATTCTCAAAAGATGATTTAATTTTATAGCGGGTTAAATAATTCAAGTTTTAGAATTTGATATAAATTACATTTCTATACACATGCCCTAAAGTAGCAGCTTGCAACAATAAATGCAGAAATGTAATCACCCCTCTCAAATGTGTAACCCTCCAACAACCAGCAGAGGAATAATAATCTTTTTTTTTATTCTACATAATCAGCACGGCTCAAATATATATAAAAAAAAACAACACACACACACACACACACACACTATACATACAGTGCCTTGCAAAAGTATACACCCCCCCCCCCCCCCGTTTGCATTTTTTGTGTTTTGTTTCCTCATAACCTGGAATTAACATGGATTATTTGAGGATTTGCATCATTAAATTTACAGAACATGCCCACAAATTTGAAGATATTTTCGCTTGGGATAAGTCTCTATGAGCTTGCCACATCTTACCACTGGGATTTTTGCCCATTCCTCCTTGCAAAACTGCTCCAGCTCCTTCAAGTTGGATGGTTTGCGCTTGTGAACAGCAATCTTTAAGTCTGACCACAGATTTTCTATTGGATTGAGGTCTGGGCTGTGACTAGGCCATTCCAACACATTTACATGTTTCCCCTTAAACCACTCAAGTGTTGCTTTAGCAGTGTGTTTGGGGTCATTGTCCTGCTGGAAGGTGAACCTCCGTCCCAGCCTCAAATCACGCACAGAGTGGTACAGGTTTTGCTCAAGAATATCCCTGTATTTAGCACCCAACATCTTTCCCTCAACTCTGACCAGTTTCCCAGTCCCGGCTGCTGAAAAACATCCCCACAGCATGATGCTGCCACCACCATGTTTCACTGTGGGGATGGTGTTCTTTGGGTGATGTGATGAGTTGGATTTGTGCCAGACATAAAGTTTTGTTTCATGGCCGAGTAGTCTCGTCAGACCAGAGCACCTTCCTCCATAAGTTTTGGGAATCTCCCACATGCCTTGTCACAAACTCAAAACGTGCCATTTTGTTTTTTGCTGAAAGTGATAGCTTTCTTCTGGCCACTCTGCCATAAAGCCCAACTCTATGGAGCGTAGGGCTTATTGTTGTCCTATGTACAGTGTCACGATCTGCTTCTTCAAGGGGGCTTGATATGAACCTAGTTCAAACCTACCCCAGCAGAATCATGTACTTCCTGATCTCTGTGGCACAAAAGATGGCTTCGGAAGATTGCAAGGCCCAAAAGCTACAGGTAGAGAATACTGGATCCAGGTTACTTAGTGGCCCATAGCAAGACCACTCCCCAAGTCAGGATACAACACACAGAAATAGTCTCACACCTTGTTTATGTGAAAACTATATTGCAACCTTTATTGAATGAACAAAACAACATATTTATACTCTCCAATACCACACCCTTGTGTACATTTGTGTATGTGTGATGTCAGACCATCTGGCTTGCAACCTTGGGCTATCAAAGCTCTTGAGATATCATTCATTAGATAACCTTTATGTTAAACTCAAGTGTTTGCCCAGGACCACTTGAAGCACATGCATCTGTCTTGACCCAAGGTCTGCATGTTTGAGTGTGCAATGATCTGCAGCTAACTTCTATCCAGAACATTTCTACCAATTCCACATATGTTCTATATAACATTTTCCCTCATAATATATTATACCTAGGATACATAATAACCATGTACAGGCAACATATAACCGCACAATAACACATAATCCCAATGCAACAATGTCATGCTCCCTTGGACATACTCACAAACCACTGACAATATGAGTCCTTAAACAATTAAATCATGACAACTTCTCCCCCTTCCTTTCTAGTATAGCATAGAGGATCATCCTAACGGATAATTCTCTAGCTATACTGCTTTTACTTGTCCTCCTGTCTGGAAAGTCCATCCATGTGATAGCCTCAGTGGCTCTCTGGGTACCCTGCCTCCCCCTGTCCAGGGCGAATACTCGCTCCTTCCCAGTGGCCTTGTGACTTTCCCAAGCTCCTGGGGAGACTTATAAGACAACTGCCATGGAGGACCCTTCAAGGTAGTCCAGGGGAAACAGTACATCCCAGCTAGTAAGTCCAGCATAAATTTGGGAGGATCCTTACCCAGCAAAGCCCTTTCCTTCCAGGCTAGGGAGACCTCCTGTCCTGCCGATTCTGGATCAGCACTCTGTCCCATGGGTAAAATTGAAGAGTACAAGGTTCCCTTTGTCAGGCTTGATCTTTCTCCTGAATAAACTGGGATACGGGAGTTGCAACATGGGCTAGTGACATTCACTGGTGGCATCCATGCTGGATTAATGGGCAGTTCTGATACAAGCTGTTGTGGCTCAGTAGCCAACCTTTCTCCCACCAAGCCTGGCCAATGGCCCCTTCTTTCCAGGGTTACAGGTACACAGCCAGTGTCTTTGGGTAGCTGCAGGGGAGTCATTGTAGGGATACCAGGAGACAAATCACAATCTGGGGCACCCTGTGGCTCTTTGGTCTCTGGATCCTCAGGTGGAACCTCCTGACTCTCTCCATCTGAGACTGCCTGGTGTGTAGTTACAGGTAGCGCCTGAGAAGCAGCTGCTACTGCCTCTTGTTCAGGCTGAAGAACAGGGCTACTTTCTGTTTCTGCTCCAGGGTCTGTGGCTGGCTCCTGGACAATGGTCATCCAAGGAACCTCTCTACAATTTCCACAGTCAAATGGTAGGGCCCAGTGCTCATTAGGTTCTTCTCTTACACTAGGAGCAGAGTAGCTTTTCCCCAGTTCTTCCCCTTGGCCCGGCACTGTTGTGGTTTGCCCCTGTCCCCATTCCTCTAACTGGGTGAGACTTAGCACCCTAAAGATAGGGACCAGTTCTTCCCCTTCCCAGTCAACCCCATGGATGCCGGCATCCTTGTTATTTTGAGAATTATGGATATCAAAATTCTCCCCACAGTCCATACATTTATTTTCTGACCCCGCCTCAGCAATATTTAGCTGGGTCTCTGTAGTACCTGTTAGGTGGTTCTGTTCCATGCCTGACTGGCATGAGCCCTCCCAGCTGGCTGGCCAACAACCATCCAGGGATGCTTCATCCAGTAAGTCTATATAATCCACCTCCAGCTGTAGCTCCTGTTGGATCAAAGGCCAAAGTAAGTTAGCTGTATGAGAGCCTGTCTCCAGTCCCAGCATGTGACAGCGCTTGGCAAACAGACACAGCTTTCTTTTCTCTGTCCCCAAGCCACAGTCCGGATCCCCATGTACTATGTCCCAAAGTGCCTTTTCCAGCCCCAATGAAAACTGATGATGTATCCCAACAGGTCCAACCCAATAAGCATATTGATCTTCCAGGGCGACCTCCTCATATACCAATTCTTCCAGCCATTCCATTAGCCTGTGACCTGGCCATAGTCCCAGGAATGCCATCCATTTATTTAGAAGGCCCATTCCTCTACAGTCCTTTCCAGTCACCAGAACATTCTTTGTCTCTACTGGGGATAAGCATTTCCCCTCCACAGGAGCTAAAACAGGGCCATTGCTTACCCTTCTCCTGTTCCCCTGTACCTCCTGTGTGATCTGTATCCGGAGTTCCCTCTGCTGATCCTTGGTTAAACCTGCAGGCATTACCTCCATCCATCTTTGATACCGTCTGGATACTTCCTCCTCCTCTGCTGCAGACATCTCTTCATAAGCTGCCATCCTTCTGTCTACTGGGGATAAGCATTTCCCCTCCACAGGAGCTGAGACAGGGCCATTGCTTACCCTTCTCCTGTTCCCCTGTACCTCCTGTGTGATTTGTATCCGGAGTTCCCTCTGCTGATCCTTAGTAAAACCTGCAGGCATTACCTCCATCCATCTTTGATACCGTCTGGACACTTCCTCCTCCTCTGCTGCAGACATCTCTTCATAAGCTGCCATCCTTCTGTGTTTTTTACAGAGACCCCACCACTGCCAGCCAAATGTCACGATCTGCTTCTTCAAGGGGGCTTGATATGAACCTAGTTCAAACCTACCCCAGCAGAATCATGTACTTCCTGATCTCTGTGGCACAAAAGATGGCTTCTGAAGATTGCAAGGCCCAAAAGCTACAGGTAGAGAATACTGGATCCAGGTTACTTAGTGGCCCATAGCAAGACCACTCCCCAAGTCAGGATACAACACACAGAAATAGTCTCACACCTTGTTTATGTGAAAACTATATTGCAACCTTTATTGAATGAACAAAACAACATATTTATACTCTCCAATACCACACCCTTGTGTACATTTGTGTATGTGTGATGTCAGACCATCTGGCTTGCAACCTTGGGCTATCAAAGCTCTTGAGATATCATTCATTAGATAACCTTTATGTTAAACTCAAGTGTTTGCCCAGGACCACTTGAAGCACATGCATCTGTCTTGACCCAAGGTCTGCATGTTTGAGTGTGCAATGATCTGCAGCTAACTTCTATCCAGAACATTTCTACCAATTCCACATATGTTCTATATAACATTTTCCCTCATAATATATTATACCTAGGATACATAATAACCATGTACAGGCAACATATAACCGCACAATAACACATAATCCCAATGCAACAATGTCATGCTCCCTTGGACATACTCACAAACCACTGACAATATGAGTCCTTAAACAATTAAATCATGACAACTTCTCCCCCTTCCTTTCTAGTATAGCATAGAGGATCATCCTAACGGATAATTCTCTAGCTATACTGCTTTTACTTGTCCTCCTGTCTGGAAAGTCCATCCATGTGATAGCCTCAGTGGCTCTCTGGGTACCCTGCCTCCCCCTGTCCAGGGCGAATACTCGCTCCTTCCCAGTGGCCTTGTGACTTTCCCAAGCTCCTGGGGAGACTTATAAGACAACTGCCATGGAGGACCCTTCAAGGTAGTCCAGGGGAAACAGTACATCCCAGCTAGTAAGTCCAGCATAAATTTGGGAGGATCCTTACCCAGCAAAGCCCTTTCCTTCCAGGCTAGGGAGACCTCCTGTCCTGCCGATTCTGGATCAGCACTCTGTCCCATGGGTAAAATTGAAGAGTACAAGGTTCCCTTTGTCAGGCTTGATCTTTCTCCTGAATAAACTGGGATACGGGAGTTGCAACATGGGCTAGTGACATTCACTGGTGGCATCCATGCTGGATTAATGGGCAGTTCTGATACAAGCTGTTGTGGCTCAGTAGCCAACCTTTCTCCCACCAAGCCTGGCCAATGGCCCCTTCTTTCCAGGGTTACAGGTACACAGCCAGTGTCTTTGGGTAGCTGCAGGGGAGTCATTGTAGGGATACCAGGAGACAAATCACAATCTGGGGCACCCTGTGGCTCTTTGGTCTCTGGATCCTCAGGTGGAACCTCCTGACTCTCTCCATCTGAGACTGCCTGGTGTGTAGTTACAGGTAGCGCCTGAGAAGCAGCTGCTACTGCCTCTTGTTCAGGCTGAAGAACAGGGCTACTTTCTGTTTCTGCTCCAGGGTCTGTGGCTGGCTCCTGGACAATGGTCATCCAAGGAACCTCTCTACAATTTCCACAGTCAAATGGTAGGGCCCAGTGCTCATTAGGTTCTTCTCTTACACTAGGAGCAGAGTAGCTTTTCCCCAGTTCTTCCCCTTGGCCCGGCACTGTTGTGGTTTGCCCCTGTCCCCATTCCTCTAACTGGGTGAGACTTAGCACCCTAAAGATAGGGACCAGTTCTTCCCCTTCCCAGTCAACCCCATGGATGCCGGCATCCTTGTTATTTTGAGAATCATGGATATCAAAATTCTCCCCACAGTCCATACATTTATTTTCTGACCCCGCCTCAGCAATATTTAGCTGGGTCTCTGTAGTACCTGTTAGGTGGTTCTGTTCCATGCCTGACTGGCATGAGCCCTCCCAGCTGGCTGGCCAACAACCATCCAGGGATGCTTCATCCAGTAAGTCTATATAATCCACCTCCAGCTGTAGCTCCTGTTGGATCAAAGGCCAAAGTAAGTTAGCTGTATGAGAGCCTGTCTCCAGTCCCAGCATGTGACAGCGCTTGGCAAACAGACACAGCTTTCTTTTCTCTGTCCCCAAGCCACAGTCCGGATCCCCATGTACTATGTCCCAAAGTGCCTTTTCCAGCCCCAATGAAAACTGATGATGTATCCCAACAGGTCCAACCCAATAAGCATATTGATCTTCCAGGGCGACCTCCTCATATACCAATTCTTCCAGCCATTCCATTAGCCTGTGACCTGGCCATAGTCCCAGGAATGCCATCCATTTATTTAGAAGGCCCATTCCTCTACAGTCCTTTCCAGTCACCAGAACATTCTTTGTCTCTACTGGGGATAAGCATTTCCCCTCCACAGGAGCTGAGACAGGGCCATTGCTTACCCTTCTCCTGTTCCCCTGTACCTCCTGTGTGATCTGTATCCGGAGTTCCCTCTGCTGATCCTTGGTTAAACCTGCAGGCATTACCTCCATCCATCTTTGATACCGTCTGGATACTTCCTCCTCCTCTGCTGCAGACATCTCTTCATAAGCTGCCATCCTTCTGTCTACTGGGGATAAGCATTTCCCCTCCACAGGAGCTGAGACAGGGCCATTGCTTACCCTTCTCCTGTTCCCCTGTACCTCCTGTGTGATTTGTATCCGGAGTTCCCTCTGCTGATCCTTAGTAAAACCTGCAGGCATTACCTCCATCCATCTTTGATACCGTCTGGACACTTCCTCCTCCTCTGCTGCAGACATCTCTTCATAAGCTGCCATCCTTCTGTGTTTTTTACAGAGACCCCACCACTGCCAGCCAAATGTCACGATCTGCTTCTTCAAGGGGGCTTGATATGAACCTAGTTCAAACCTACCCCAGCAGAATCATGTACTTCCTGATCTCTGTGGCACAAAAGATGGCTTCTGAAGATTGCAAGGCCCAAAAGCTACAGGTAGAGAATACTGGATCCAGGTTACTTAGTGGCCCATAGCAAGACCACTCCCCAAGTCAGGATACAACACACAGAAATAGTCTCACACCTTGTTTATGTGAAAACTATATTGCAACCTTTATTGAATGAACAAAACAACATATTTATACTCTCCAATACCACACCCTTGTGTACATTTGTGTATGTGTGATGTCAGACCATCTGGCTTGCAACCTTGGGCTATCAAAGCTCTTGAGATATCATTCATTAGATAACCTTTATGTTAAACTCAAGTGTTTGCCCAGGACCACTTGAAGCACATGCATCTGTCTTGACCCAAGGTCTGCATGTTTGAGTGGGCAATGATCTGCAGCTAACTACTATCCAGAACATTTCTACCAATTCCACATATGTTCTATATAACATTTTCCCTCATAATATATTATACCTAGGATACATAATAACCATGTACAGGCAACATATAACCGCACGATAACACATAATCCCAATGCAACAATGTCATGCTCCCTTGGACATACTCACAAACCACTGACAATATGAGTCCTTAAACAATTAAATCATGACATACAGATACTCCAGTCTCTGCTGTGGAACTCTGCAGCTCCTCCAGGGTTACCTTAGGTCTCTGTGCTGCCTCTCTGATTAATGCCCTCCTTGCCCGGTCCTTGGTCTTCATGGCAGTGTTTCGTTAGTTGTGCCTCTTGCTTAGGTGTTGCTGCCTCTGGAGCCTTTCAAAAAAGGTGTGTATATGTAATGACAGGTCATGTGACACTTAGATTGCACACAGGAGGACATCATTTCACTGAAGGTAATTCGTTGCACCACAGCTTTTTATGGGCTTGATAACAAAGTGGGTGAATACATACGCACATGCCAATTTTCTGTTTTCTATTTCTAAAAATAGTTTTATGTATATATTTTTTTTCATTTCACTTCACCAACTATTGTGTTCTGATCCATCACATGAAATTCAGATTAACAAAACATTGAACTTACGGCTATAATGTAATAAAATAGGTAAAAAGTCAAGGGGTAAATACTTTTGCAAGGTACTGTTTATATGTATATCGCCTATATTGACGTCATTTTTGATGTGCAAGTCGCTAGTAGTTATATAATAATATATTTGTTTTTAATGAACTTCAAAAATAAACAAGCATTTAAAATACAGGTACAACACCATTTCTGGATGGCCTCTGCATCTTCGGTTAATCAGGCAAAGCCACCAGATCCCAAACTGCTGGTCCGGCAAATCGGTTAATTCGGCAAGGTATTGGAACAGAGGATGCCGGATTACCACTATGTGATTACCGTGGAAATCTCTAGTTCCGAAAACAAAGCTGTAAAAGCGTCACAATGCAGCACAAAAGAAGTTCAAGAAACTTTAGTAAAGCACAATTAAAATATATTTGTTAATTTGACTGGGTATAAAACAATTCAAATCAAGCATTGAAATGGCAACTCATATTTCATATGGGTGTAACCTACAAGTCAAACATTAAGTTCATAGTACAGGAAATTATATCTTCTCCACAATCTACAGTAACTATTTAAAGCATCGCTATAGTTCAAGATAAAAAGCACTTGTTTGTCACGTATATACCAAAAACTAGCAACATTAGCAGCTTTGTAAACCATGGTCTTCAAAAATTCAGATTATCCCAAAATATGTTTTAAGACTCTGTTTAGGAGTATAGGAATCTATTTTGTGTTTGTTACATCACTTCTTCAGAGCTGGATCATGAGGTTGTGTGTTGTGACCAATGAATGCAGGGGCGGGGAATGAGGGAACAGAGGACCTTTGTTAAAATAATTGGATGATCCCATAACACAACCCTTGCATGAATACCTGCACATCCTGGATCCAAGGTCCAAAAGAGGCATGATTTTTTTTTTTAGCATTAAGACATTTTTCCTGCTTAATGATGAATCAAAGGGTTCGAACATATATATTTATTTCATTGTGCAATGGTGCTTTAATACTGCCGTACAGACTGAACACAAATATTTGTTTTTGTAATTTTATGGTCTAACTGCATAATAACACTGGGGTGGGTTGTTTTTTCATTGTATTTGCAAAAACAGTTTGCCCACAATTACCACTTCAAAGCAGTTAATTAGTCTTTATGTGCTGCCATTTTCATAATAATGCAGCACAAATCATGGTAAATATATTTCTGTTCAACAGAACATATAGACAGTTTTAATAAATACTATATTTTTAGGGGAGAGAATCCTTTAATGTTTTTTTGTTTGTGTTATTTATAACACTACAAACAGTTTAATTGTGAGCAGTAAACTTTCCTGTTATTTACAAGTCGAATTGCATATAGCAGATTGTAAAGCTGCATAAGTAAACTGTAAGATCTTTAGGACAGGGACTATGTAACACTTGGTTGCCTTCTTGTTAAATATATGTGTAACGGAACCCATCACTGCTTTACCCTGTTTTATGAATATTATGGTTAAAATATGATCCTACTATATGTATGTTGGTTGATGCTCTGCAGAATATTGTCCCAGACATTTGCAGCTACTTGGCATGGGAGATAATCCTGTTACAGCGACTCCGCATAAGATAAAGGAAGTCTATTGTATACAGTGTTTTCATTCTCAGATAAGAACAAAGAAGTGTAATTGAATCAATGTCTGATTGTATCAAAGTTGCCAGGGAGCCCCCTATTGTTCTCTTTATGGGTATTGTGCGGCCAAATATGGGCATGTGCATTGCCTGTGGGAAGAGATGGGTATGAATATTTCTGCAGAACAAAATAAAGAGTATTCATTTGACTCCCAAATTGTGTGTCGTCCAATATGGGAGGTCGGGAATGGTGAGACTGTAGTGCTTCTGTATACCAGCGGAGATATTGGACTGCGTGTTTCAGCTCCGTTACAATATGTATACTAGCAACTTCCCGTCAAAAATGACGGCAATAAAATGTGAATCCTGTCAATGCTGTTTGCCACACAATGGGAGCCTCTCCCCCTCTTCCTTACTGGCCTCGCGATGAGAGCCTTCGGCGCTCATTGCAAGTCTCTCCCTCTGTCTACTTCTTCTCTTGTGTCTCATTTCTCCCCTCCTCTCCCTCCCTTGTGTCTACCCCCTGTGTCTTCCCCCCCTCTCCACCCTGTGTCTTCCCCCCCTGCCACCCGTGTCTCTTCCCCCCTCTGCCTCGCCCCCCTCCTCTCCCTCCCCTGTGTCTCTCCCCCCACCTCTCACTCCCCTGTGTCTCTCCCCCCACCTCTCACTCCCCTGTGTCTCTCCCCCCACCTCTCACTCCCCTGTGTCTCTCCCCTCCTCTCAATCCCCTGTGTCTCTTCCTCCATCCTCTCACTCCCCTGTGTCTCTTCCTCCCTCCTCTCACTCACCTGTGTCTCTTCCTCCCTCCTCTCACTCCCCTGTGTCTCTTCCCCCTCTCATTCCCGTGTCTCTCCCCCCTTCTCTGTGTCTCTTCCCCCCCTCCCCTGTGTGTCTACTCCATCCTCTCCCACCCCTGTGTCTCCCCCTCCCCTGTGTCTCATCCCCCTCCTCTCCCTTCTTTGGGTCTCTCCCCCTCACTCCTTTGTGTCTCTCCCCCCCTCCTCTCACTCCCCTCCACTCACTCCTTTGTGTCTCTCCTCCCCCATCTCACTCCTTTGTCTCTCCTCCCCCCTCCTCTCACTCCCCTGTGCCTCTCATCCCTCCTCTGTGCCTCTCCCCCTCTCATTCCTCTGTGTCTCCCCCTCCCCTATGTGTCTACCCCCCTCCCCTCCCACCCCTGTGTCTCTTCCCCCCTCCTCTCCATGCTCTGTGTCTCTCCCCACTCCTCTCCCTGCCCTGTGTCTCTCCCCCCTCTCCTCTGTGTCTTCTCCCTCCTTCCCTGTGTGTCTCCCATCCTCCTCTCTCTTTCCGGCACGCAATGCGACTGTGCCGGCCGCCCCGCAGTGCACATGTGCGGCTCGTTGCGCAATGCAAGCATGATGAAGAATCGCAGTTTGATAACTATTATATGCGATTGTCATATAATTGTTTTCTACCTTGTATTTGTAAAGCCCTGTGAACACTGATGGTGCTATCAAAAAAATCAGAAACATGTCCACTGTATTATTTCTTAAAATTTCTTTAAAAAAAGATCATTTACATTTAAAGTACACTAGAGAAAACTTTTTTCAAAGAGCTGGTCCAAGGGCCTCATTCTTATTGGGGCCGTAAAATAGCTGCAAGTCTGAGATTCCTTGTGACAGGTGCCCCTTGCGGCCGATCGCAAACCATGCCATCGGCCGAAGGCACTTCCGGGCTTCAACAGGATCACGGCTGCAAGGACGTAACTCGTGTTTTTAAGGCTGCAATCTTGGAGAAATGTAAATGCAAATATAAATTCAAGACAGCACTGTAAATGATGGGGAACACAATGGGTGACATGAGGATTAAAGAGAAAACATTCTTAAGCTGGCACATCGCCACAATACAATACGTGATTTCACGTTTAATTTAGCCAGTCCAAAGCCGACGGGGTTGAATAACAAGTTACGGGCTTGGAGGTTATTCAAGCCGTCAGACTTTGGATGGAAATTAAACGTAAAATCAAGTCTTGTACAGGGAGTGCAGAATTATTAGGCAAGTTGTATTTTTGAGGATTAATTTTATTATTGAACAACAACCATGTTCTCAATGAACCCAAAAAACTCATTAATATCAAAGCTGAATATTTTTGGAAGTAGTTTGTTTTTAGTTTTAGCTATTTTAGGGGGATATCTGTGTGTGCAGGTGACTATTACTGTGCATAATTATTAGGCAACTTAACAAAAAACAAATATATACCCATTTCAATTATTTATTTTTACCAGTGAAACCAATATAACATCTCAACATTCACAAATATACATTTCTGACATTCAAAAACAAAACAAAAACAAATCCGTGACCAATATAGCCACCTTTCTTTGCAAGGACACTCAAAAGCCTGCCATCCATGGATTCTGTCAGTGTTTTGATCTGTTCACCATCAACATTGCGTGCAGCAGCAACCAAAGCCTCCCAGACACTGTTCAGAGAGGTGTACTGTTTTCCCTCCTTGTAAATCTCACATTTGATGATGGACCACAGGTTCTCAATGGGGTTCAGATCAGGTGAACAAGGAGGCCATGTCATTAGATTTTCTTCTTTTATACCCTTTCTTGCCAGCCACGCTGTGGAGTACTTGGATGCGTGTGATGGAGCATTGTCCTGCATGAAAATCATGTTTTTCTTGAAGGATGCAGACTTCTTCCTGTACCACTGCTTGAAGAAGGTGTCTTCCAGGAACTGGCAGTAGGACTGGGAGTTGAGCTTGACTCCATCCTCAAACCGAAAAGGCCCCACAAGCTCATCTTTGATGATACCAGCCCAAACCAGTACTCCACCTCCACCTTGCTGGCGTCTGAGTCGGACTGGAGCTCTCTGCCCTTTACCAATCCAGCCACGGGCCCATCCATCTGGCCCATCAAGACTCACTCTCATTTCATCAGTCCATAAAACCTTAGAAAAATCAGTCTTGAGATATTTCTAGGCCCAGTCTTGACGTTTCAGCTTGTGTGTCTTGTTCAGTGGTGGTCGTCTTTCAGCCTTTCTTACCTTGGCCATGTCTCTGAGTATTGCACACCTTGTGCTTTTGGGCACTCCAGTGATGTTGCAGCTCTGAAATATGGCCAAACTGGTGGCAAGTGGCATTGTGGCAGCTGCACGCTTGACTTTTCTCAGTTCATGGGCAGTTATTTTGCGCCTTGGTTTTTCCACACGCTTCTTGCGACCCTGTTGACTATTTTGAATGAAACGCTTGATTGTTCGATGATCACGCTTCAGAAGCTTTGCAATTTTAAGAGTGCTGCATCCCTCTGCAAGATATCTCACTATTTTTGACTTTTCTGAGCCTGTCAAGTCCTTCTTTTGACCCATTTTGCCAAAGGAAAGGAAGTTGCCTAATAATTATGCACACCTGATATAGGGTGTTGATGTCATTAGACCACACCCCTTCTCATTACAGAGATGCACATCACCTAATATGCTTAATTGGTAGTAGGCTTTCGAGCCTATACAGCTTGGAGTAAGACAACATGCATAAAGAGGATGATGTGGTCAAAGTACTCATTTGCCTAATAATTCGGCACTCCCTGTATTGTGGCGATGTGCCAGCTTGAGAATGTTGTCCCTTTAATCCTCATGTCACCCATTTACAGTGCTTTACAGTGCTATCTTGAATTTATATTAGCATTTCCAGTACTCAGAGTTTGCGGGCTTAAACCACGAGTCACAACCTTGTGGGCGCGAATAACGAGTTACGGGCTTGGAGGTCATTCAAGCCCGTAGGTCTTACTTTCAAATCTAAGCACTTCATAAGCAAATAAAAAAAGCCATGGTGTACTTTTATTAAAAGATAAAGTGATGTTAGGTCTTAGAATTAATAGCACAATATTCTCAAACTCTCAAAATCGGCATAAATAACTACTTTATTTCATGTTCAATTTTCATCTTGAAATCCTACGGGCTTCAACCTCCAAGCCCGGAGGTTGGATTCAAAAGTCCTACAGGCTTGGATGTATACATTTTTTTTACATGAAATAATCTATTGTTATTTGCCGATTTGATCGTGTGGGAATGTTGTGCTATTAATTCTAAGACCTAAAATCACCTTCACTTCACATAAAAGTACAGGATGGCTTTTTTATTTGCTTAATTGGTGCTATCTTTAGTAGCTAAGAGCGTTACACTCTTTGGTGTAAGTAAGCTGCGGCTCGATTTTAACAATTTACAGGCTTGATGGAAGGGCGATCGTAGCAATTGAATATCGATTTGGGATTTCTTGCGGCCGCAACTTTTATAGCTATGTATCATCCTGTACTTACTAGATAGTGACCTGGTCCTGACTGCTGTCCCTAGCTATGTATCGCCCCGTACTTACTAGATAGTGATCCGGTCCTGACTGCTGTCCCTAGTTATGTATCGCCCTATACTTACTAGATAGTGATCCCGTCCTGACTGCTGTCCCTATGCTCTCACTAGCTCTCCAACCAGCCAAGTGTGGTGCTGCGGGTCTCCGGTGTGTGACGTCACTCGTCAGCGAAGCCACCTAGCTGCTACCTGCTCTTATTTGTCTCAGAAGTTAGGCATGCCCTCACACTATCACATTTAGAAGTCTATGTCAGAGAGTTAAAAACAAGTCAGTTATGACTGTAAAACTTTATTAGATATCCATCAATCTTAGTAAATATTTTTTTTTTTTTTTACATGCCTGGCAATTTATATGATGGAGATTTGTACTGTGAAGCACATATATTGATATTCTAGGAGTATTATTCTCCATCTAATTCTGGATCACTACCTTGCCGTGGTGAAGGGGCTTGGGTACGTCCCCATGTAGGGTCACCCAAGACTGCCACAGGTCATAGCAGAGAGGTCAGACAAACTACGGTCCACCGGAGAAGCAACTGGCAACCCACTCCCGTATTTTTGCCAAAATAACCTTATGGATGAGCACAACTGGAGACATAATAAGAGATGTGCCTGGCGTGCTGTGGTCCATATGGTGACCTAGAGTCAGACACTACTGAACGACTAAACAACAAATTATGTATTTAGCAATATGTTAAATATACAATATGGTTTACAACTATGGGACAATTCCAAAAAACATATGTCTAGGAGAACCAGAAATGTAAATCCGAATCTGTTGAACAAAAAATTAGTGAAAATTAACTGTGATATGATGAAGGAACAAGAAAATGAAATAAAGTACAGGGCATTTTATTTTTCCTATGGCCACATAAAATTATACATGAATTACTCCATGTGTATTACCAGAATGTTTGGCTACACAAATAAATAGAGTTAAAATATAACTGTTTTCATCTGCTGCCAGAGGGTCCAATGCTAAGATATGTTGCAGGCCCCACTGGCAGCAAAAGGTGTGATATAATTGGTGAACCAGAAGAAATCAACCAGTCAACATCTCCATGGCCAATTCCGAAATGCTGTTTTGACAAGTACTTTAATGGCCCCAAGAAAAGTCATACGGCTTTGACAGCCACTAATTTTTCCTTGCGTCGTGTATCCTAAATGTTATTAGTGTAATTTAAACCTTTAATGCTTTAAATCCCACCCTCAAACCTGCCAGAACACCCTGTCTTTAGCAGAGTAAAAAAATCCCTTTATTAATGCTCACATGGCCAACAATGTCACTACCAATTTAGCTGCACAATATCCATGTTCAGTGGATGAAATATTTTTAGAAGGCTGCCTTGGCTCTTGCATAAAGCTCAGATACATAGAGGGAGGGATGGATACTGAATAAACTAACATAGCACACTTGTTTTGGACACTAGCATTAGCCCAATATTAATGTTTTTCTAGCTTTTTTTAGGTCATAACTTGTTACACCTTCTGTCACAGGGTGATGACAAATTTATTCAACCCGTCCGTGTCGGTCTCAGAACACTGCAAATTTGACCACATCACTAAATGTGATGCAGAAGAGCATACCCGAGGCTGCTGAATTTTTAATTAATTTACTTATTTCATGTTGGTTGAGGTTTTTTATGCTTCCTTTAGTACACATGCATTATATATACGCTTAAGACTAATGAGGATTATGCTCATTGAACAGCTTTATATAAATGATGGCGCACATGGATACCAAAATTAATATTACAGTATATTTTATTTTAAAAAACAACATTTCAGTTCCTATGCTTAACCATAATTTTGATTTGCTTAACTGCATAGGAGTATATTGTCTTGAGACACATCACTAGTTTATACCAATAGGATTATGACATGTTAGGTATGTAAATGATAACATTGGCTTCTTAAAAAATCAAACTGTTGGTTATGAAAAAAAAAAAATCAAATGTATTTATTATAAACAACCTCAGAAAAAACTGGCAAAAAAATCAGTAAAGATTTTGGCAGGTGCTTATGAGTCAAAAAGTGTTCCAGAAAAGGTACAAAAACCTTCTGATTTGAAAACCCAACATGGTGCACTACAGAACACTAAACCTTTCATTATAGTTTGGATACCTTAATGTAAATCAGAGGTGTCGAGCAGGAGCCCTCAAACAGAAAGATAATCATCTTCCAATGCCATCTGAATAATAATTCACATTATGATTTAATTTTATATTAATGTACCAAGGTCAATGCTCTGAGAATTAAATACAGATAATGCATCATACAGGAGCAGTTTCCATAAACATATGACTTTTTGGCATCCACAAAAGCATATAACAAGCTAGAGAGAAATAAAGAAGTATATTTGGGTGGCCTTCCCATGTATGGATCTGTGTCGAAAGTGAGCTTTCCAAAAGAACTACTGATCTTTTGAGAAACCAGATTACATCTATAAATTCAAATCAGTATCAGTTTACTTCTGTGTCCTCTCCCTTCTGAAAAATGCAACATTCTTTGAGCAATTAAAGGTAAAATTCTATAACATACAGTGGAACCTCTATATTAGTCATAAATCCATTTCTGAAGGATTATTATTGTTGTTTATTTGTAACGCGCCAACATATATACATGAGTAAGTTCAAGGCAAACACAATAGCAATATTAACACACTGCAAACAATGGATAGCCCTGTCTGAGATTAGATACCAGTGTCCATAGAGCTTTCTCCAAAGCTTCATGCAAGATTGAAAACTCACAAACTTATCTAAAAGGATGGACAGATACTGAATCGAATAGGACAATTTTTTTCCCATAGAAATTAACTTAAATTGGAATAACCCATTCCCAGCCCCGAATCTGATACATTAATAATAATTGAACCCAAACCTTATCTATACTGAGGAACGATGATTGCAGAAACTGAAGAGGAACAAAGGATTTATTGCTTAGAAGGAGAGCCATCTTCCATCAAGACATCAGATAACTCCAATTCTGGTGATCAATGTCTTTTTTTGTGCCATTTCCAATGATTCACTAGCACAATTTAGCAAAGAACTTGGCCAATGTTGTCTGTTTTTTTAAATATTATGACTAATATTGGCTTTCTGGATGAATATAGGAGCATTTTCTTGCCTAAAGAAAAAATTGGACTAATATTGGATTTCACGATTTTAGGGTGAGATGAACATAGACGTTCCACTGCATATGCCTTTTACATTTCATTCAGTGTGTTATTTTACATGGGAGCAAGTTTTGTTTATTCTGACCATTTATTAAAAAAAAAAAAAGTAATCAGTAGAAAGGGAGTTCTAATCTGATTTATTAAACCACATGCTAATTATCAATAATGCTAAAATTTGCATATTCTTTTAACCAGATCATGTTTCTTTGAAACTGATTTTTTTTATTGAATGTTTCTATAATACTTAGTTTTCCCCTTATTAAACCATATACAAATTAAATTAAAAAAAATAAAAAATTAAAATTAAAATAATTAACACTGCAGTGAAAAATGACTACTTTTCCCAGAATAACAACTGCCAAGCCTATAGTAGTATAGTAGAAATATTTTCTGTGCAAAAACTTTTGACAGTTAACAAAAGGAGTTTCACCAGTCATATCAATTTATGATTATTTTGTACTGAATTCAGTTATGGATGAAGTATATAAGCATTACATATTAAAGTACCAAAATACTCCTGTTTCATAGTATGTATAGCTCTAGGTCTTCGTACTAGTGTTAGTCTTGGAGAAACAAGCTTTCTAGTTCTTCTATGTTTTTTGCAGCCAATATTGGGGTTCTTTACTAAAAAACAAATATATTGATTTACAGATCTTACACATCAACATAATGTTCTTCTTTCTTTACATTCAACTGAATAGACAACATATAAATTAAAATATCTCCATCTGTCATTGAACAGAAAAACTTGGAAACCAAGTGGCAGTTTCACTGTGTAGAGTTAAGACCCAGTCATCGGAAATGCTTTGCTTTTTTGTATAAACCAAATACTCCAAAAATAATATGGTTTGAATACTCATTCCCCCAAGAGCTAGAATCTGCGCCATCAGCTTCCGGCACTATATTTTACCAGCTTATGTTTTATTTTACCACACAATTGCGGACATCCTTCCACTCAAATGACCACAAAATAATCAGAGAAAAGAAGATACAAGAGTCAATAAAAGAAAATATATTGGTCAGTGGCTAAGGCTTATATGAAACGTTGAATAGTTGAATAGCTGCTTTCAATTAAAGTACATAATGAAAGTGAGCAAATATAGACGGCAAAAAATATCCAAGTGTAAAAAATATTTATTTTGGTAAATTACAATAGGAAAATGGATTGGCCTTTCCCAATATAGCTTTCGTGGCACTTTCTGTGTGCAAGCCACCCACTACTTGGATTACCACCAAACGTAACAATGAATCAATTAATAATTAGAATTATGCTTGCAATAGAAGTGATGTTTATGCAGATGTCTACTGTTCAATGTGTAAACTATTTTGGGCCAATAAACCAGAAATGGGTTATTTACAGATACAGCTAACTGAAACTCATCTAACCTCAATGCATTCTGGGCTCATGTTGTTGTATGGGTGAGTCTTTGGTCACCACTACAAATGAGTAAAAGCTTCACATATGTCCATAGTATCTTACTGACTAAACAACATATTTTTGTCTTTTCATTAAAAATAATTGAAATGGAAATCACATTTAGATACAAATGTTGCTGAAAATTGCAGAAAACAAACTCATTTTCAAAAAACATGTTATTTTTTTAGATCACAGTAGCACATAATAAATATTTGCAATACAGCTCTCAGATGAGCAAATAAGTTCTGCCCATGAAAACCAGCAAACCGCACCAACATGACACATTGCGTTAAATTGCACAATGAAACAAGTCGGAATAGTTTGAAATGATAATAGGACAGTGAAACCCTCCACAAAAATTCACATATTGGATTAGACGTATATTTTGTGTAGACAACTACAATCTATATTACTAATATCATTGGATTTATCAAACTCACTGAAATAAAGGGAACTTCCATTGAAAAAAATTTTGCATGTTCGTTGAGCTTTCTGATGAAATACAATTTTGGTTCCTTGTCACATTAAGTGGAAACAGTAGATGAAATAGATATGTTAAAGAAGGGAAATGGGAAACTGCATGTTTGAATGAACATGGGAGGGAAGCCTGACACTAAGTATAAGTTCTACTTCTGGTAAAACCAGTCTGCCTGTAATGCAGTAGATCCAAATGGAGAGCCACATAGGGCACTCATGGGATTCGCAAACCCTGACTTAATAATTACATATAAATTATCAAGTAGATCCAATTATTGAAAGTACACAATTAAAAATTATTCCAGCTGAATAGTTATTACAACTGTTAAAGAACAAATAACTCTACTATGCTAGTCCATTGGATGGGTGACCCCCATATTAATAACTGTCTAATAATAATACTTATATCTTGCAAAATCAGACTCCCATAGTCCCCAGGATAATTATCACTGAGCATCCACTATGGGGAAAAAAATATTTTCTTCACTTGTAGTGGTTTATCAGCCCAAAGGGCATGGCCTACAAACATCTTACATCTGTCACATTTTGGGGTTCTTCTGGCCTGAATTTGGTCCGGACTACAGTGGCCTTAAATATATTTAATTATGGGGATGTATGTCAAGTAATAAAGGCCTGATAAAATAAAATGCCATGAGCAGCGCAACTCCCCTAGTTGAGAATATCTTACTCCCATAGTAAATACACATTAAAGGGCCTTAATTATGCAGTCTCAACCACATCAATGTAAAGATCTTCTAATGGCATGTTGAAATACTTTAGAAATATGTGCATTTTCCACTGATAAATAAAATAAAATCTGTGTGGATACGTATGAAATCCTGCCCACAAGTCTGAGATATATGAAGATTGGTTCTGCTTCATAACTGCAATCAATAAGGTCGCAGGGGGTTCCCCATTCAATTCTATGGGAAATGTTTCAACTGACAGTAAGTGCCTACCCAGGAGACATTTTAAGCTATTCACAACCCCATGTGCTGTCAAACTGAATTCACAAGTTTTCTATCGCATTGAATGGCTTATAGATGTATTCTCTAGTTGAGAAAAAACTCTTTGTGAATAGGGTGGCGTTTGCCTTTTCCACAACCTCAGCTACTATTTATATTCATTTCACCATCTTTGATTAGATGAGGTCCCATCACAATCACCGTCAGTATTCAGTATGTCAATACATTCCTACCGTACAATTGTTAAAAATGAATGTGATTTTTCTGTGATTTGCTTTGATATTAACCAGCACATGGCAGGCTGCACTGTACAGAAAAAAAGGAAAAGTTCCCTTGGATTTCTGAATGCACTAGCAGATCAGTTATCCTGTGCTTAGCTTTGAATCACTGTGGAGGAACTGCATGTTATGTGTGGTTATAGAATTCCACACATCAATCCTGTTAGGCTGGAGGCTCCAGATGGTTTTAACTTTGACCCTGGCAAGCTGTGTGATTCAGCCACAACTAAAGAAGTTAGTGTAAAATTACATAACACGCTCAAGGTACTTGGCAACCTTGATGACCTATCTCTACTCAACTTGGTGAAAGAACTTTCAAAAAACATTAAAGATAAATGATATCACTTCAGAAATAAGTGTCTCCCCAAAGCCCCTAGTGACAATTTACCACATAAAAGTATAAGAACACAGTCGGCAGTATATCAAAGAATGTTTAAGGGCAGATCCACTTGGCAAAATTGCCATTTTTTAAGCTAAAAGAGCATTGTAGACCCATGTAGGCTTTTTGAAGAACTAAACTATTCTGAAAATAAATTATTATTCTTTGAAAGTATGTTACATAGTAAGAACTTGAAATAAGCTGTTGAAAGTCATGAAAATCATGAGATTATCATTATCAAAATATAGGAAAAGAGAACACGTAACTACCTAAATCACGAAAAAGAGCTCTTTTTATTATTATTATTATTATACTTTATTTGTAAGGCTCCACCATATTCCATAGGTATACAGGGGCTCAGAAATACCCAATACAATGGGCTTGTGAGGTGGGAGTGATGAAGGCATTGGCAATAGTAAGAGATATTTAAGGAGTGGGAGTTGTGGTAGAGGGTTGGAAGATTAAGAGCTCAGTCTTGGACATGTTGAGTTTGAGTTGGTGGGCGGACATCCAGGAGGATGCGCTTCAGGTGCAGTTGGCCACTTGTACTAAGATATGGGGTGTATATATCTGATGTGAGAGGTAGATTTGAGTGTCATCTGCATATATGCATATCTAACAATAAATGGCAGAAGAAATAAAATGGAAATCAAAATAAAATGCCAGTACAGTAAAGCTGCATAGTTTTTAAAAGCATATGCAAGTGAGCTGGGTTATTAATGCATCTGATAGAGGAGAATTTAGAGTGTCTGAAAAAAAATGTTTGCATAAAAAAATTCCAAAGTAAACAGTTAAACCGTTAGCCTGAAGTTTGCTAAATTTCTTGCATTTGCAAACTGTTTTCTTTCAATGTTGACATCCCCTGAAATTCGAAAGGGAATATGAACTTAAGTAATACATTGCATTGTTTTGGCCTGGGGATTGTGCAGACATGCTATGTTAGCACTTGAAGCCGTCCCTACTGTGGGAAGTCACATGATTTCAGACACTTACCTTTCCTTTAGCCAATCAGCAGCTTTTATATCGGGTACATGTTTCTAATGAAGTACCCGATATGCGCAAGGAGTTTTCTGGGGGTGTCTACAGTTTATTTTTTTAAATGTTTGCGTTTTTTCATGCAAAATTTTTTTGCTCGGTGGGTTATGATGCATTCTACAGGATGTATTCATAACTCACCTCGCTTGCATACACCTTTAAATCTTAAACAACAGTATCCCTTCCTAGTCTGGATTAATGTCACCAAGTTCCTGACCCCAGCAGTGTTATATCTTTGGTGGATACTACTGCTGTATAAAACAGAGAGGCTGATAAGGGAGCAAACCTTACAGGAACTTACCAATTAATATTTGTTCCAAACTTTTGAACACTCTTGGAAAGGCTGTATTGATAAGCCCTGTGGCATTGTATATCCAATTTAAATGTATTAGTACTGTATTGTTGATACAACTTCATACTACAAGTATCCGGTATCCTCCGTTCCAGGTCCGTGCCTGATTAGCAGATTTGCTATATTAGCTGTGGTCTGGCAAATCTGGATACTCGAAGACACCAGATGCCGACACTGCCTACCTTATCCTTGTGAGCTCCTGCAGCCACCCGAGGGCATGAATAGAGGCTGTGCGGGGCTGTGATTGGGCACTGACTGAGAGCGGGAGCGATTATCCACTGGCAGTGCAAAGGTTGCAGCAGTGGGGAGCAGATGACCAGATTAAAGGAGATGCCAGATCAGTGTCCTACATGTATATAGATTTTTTTATATATTTATGAAATTCTGCTTCTGTCTTAAAGAAATATAACATTCCCAATGGTCTTTTCATGGTAACAGACACTCAGTATTCGGCAAAGTAAGAAATAAAAAATTGGGTAACGTTATAGTTTATCACTAATCAAACAGTTACATACTGAAGCTTAAAAGGGGAAAGGAACATTAAAGGGCCATGTAATTTAGCAAAACTTGGAGCAAAACCTTTTGAATTTTTGAAGCAGGTGCCTTTTTCAAAGAAAAAAAATCTTAAATGAAGTTCTGTTTATATGATAATTAGGCATACCTCCAGAGAGATAGACTGGCAGCAAGAGCGGTGTGCAGAGAGCAGATCAGAGAGAGGGTTAACCCTTCCCAAATTCATCTGTACAAGACAATGACTGCTAGAAACTCACAAATATGGTACTTGGGGGTTATCTGATGGCTGATTCCATTCTTGAAAGCCGTAAAACCAATCAATCTTTTTGTGCACGCTGCTGTAAATCATGGGGCAGTCTGCAGTGTGTCTGCAAACAAACCTAAGACTGCAAATTTGTAACTATGCTTAGTTTAATAAAAATAAAAACAATAGATCACTTTAACATAGAATCTTGTGCTCTTTCATACAATGAAGAGCACTTACAGTGATGTAAATGGCCCATTAAGAGCACAGAAAGCAAAGCTAAAAAAAAGCTATATACAACATTAAAACTGCAGAATAAAGGATTGCAGAATACATAAAATATATTTTAATAGAGAAAATTAATTAGATCGTAATAAAGGTAATGCATATCAGCTTTGAATTATCATGACTGTATATTGCAAATTGAATTCATCACCTAATTTCATGACTGGTGTTTAAAGATGTGCCTTGTTGTCTGAGTAAACTGCCCTTGCTAAAGTAAACCCAGTGCAGAGAAGAGCTGTCTGTATTCAGGACGGCACAGTGGTTGTCTAAAAATGTATCCATGTTATTCCAAGTTCAGCAGCAGTTGCTGATATTTAAGTATTTATGTAAGCTAAGTTTATCAGACCCATCAAAATTAAAAGCTGGCTAGTTGTATGTTTAAGAAAGCCTTGCAGTGTACAAGACTATTTAAGGTACTACTGTTATCAGTGGTGTCTTTCACATTCTACAGACCAGCGATGGGCAACCTATTTCACTTGCAGCGTCTTGTATGCGCCCATCGAGTCCTTAAAAAGGCTTTACAGTGCTTTAAACATTTTTTAACCAAAGCAGAATGGTGATATATCTGTTGGAAAGGAGTTATTTTCATATAGATATAATGATCTATGTATTTCTGAAGAACATGCTGCAGAGAACATGCTGGGGGCTATATGGGAACTGCCTAAAGGCTGCATACTGCTCATGGGCGGCCTGTTACCCACGACTTCTATAGACTAAGCTGAACATTTTTATTGCAGAGCTGTATATTGGTAATTTCTGTTCTACAGTTCTGAAGACTCACCAATAACATACTGTAGCAAGTTGAGAGATTATTCTTGCAAGAGACAATTCTGCGTTAATGGAAATCACCAAAATTGAAAGTGGTTAGAATTCAAACAATTCTGCATAATATTACGCAGTACCCAGTTCCAGCTGAAGAAAAACAGCCCCAAAGCATGATGCTGCCACCACCATGCTTCACTATGGGTATGGTGTTCTTTTGGTGATGTGCAGTGTTGTTTTTGCGCCAAACATATATTTTGGAATTATGGCCAAAAAGTTCAACCTTGGTTTCATCAGACCATAACACCTTTTCCCACATGCTTTTGGGAGACTTCAGATGTGTTTTTGCAAAATGTAGCATGGCTTGGATGTTTTTCTTCGTAAGAAAAGGCTTTCGTCTTACCACTCTACCCCATAGCCCAGACATATGAAGAATAAGGGAGATTGTTGTCACATGTACCACACAGCCAGTACTTGCCAGATATTCCTGCAGTTCCTTTAATTTTGCTGTAGGCCTCTTGGTAGCCTCCCAGACCAGTTTTCTTCTCGTCTTTTTATCAATTTTGGAGGGGGCTCCAGTTCTTGGTAATGTCACTGTTGTGCCATATTTTCTCCACTTGATGATGACTGTCTTCACTGTGTTCCATGGTATATCTAATGCCTTGGAAAGTCTTTTGTACCCTTCTCCTGACTGATACCTTTTAACAATGAGATCCCTCTGATGCGTTGGAAGCTCTATGTGGACCATGGCTTTTGCTGTGGGATGCGACTAAGAAAATTTCAGGAAAGACCAACTAGAGCACCTGAACTTTATTTGGGGTTAATCAGAGGCACTTTAAATGATGGCAGGTGTATGCTGACTCCTATTTAACCGATTTGGAATGTAATTGCTTAATTCTGAACACAGCTACATCCCCAGTTATAAGAGGGTGTGCAGACTTATGCAACCACATTATTTTTCTTTTTCTTCCCTCCACCTAAAAGATTTCAGTTTGTTTTTCAATTGAGGTGTACAGTTTATAGGTCACATTAAAGGTGGAAAAGATTCTGAAATGATTTATCTTTGTCTCATTTTTTTACAGCACAGAAACCTGACATTTTAACAGGGGTGTGTGGACTTTTTATATCCACTGTACATATAAATATGAAGGGAAGAAGTCTCACTTTAGATTGTTTTTTTTACACCAGCCAATCAGAAATTAAGTGCTGAAAACGGAGCACTCCGTAAGTTTCGCTTCCTCCAAATCCTAAAGAATCTGAAACCTGTGAATAGCCAGTTTGTGTCACGTCTTGTGACACCTTAAGTGCTAAATGTACATGGAAGCCATCAGCCATTAAACCAAAGCTTGGAAACTCATTGATCAGTTATTAGTTAAAATAGAAACAAATCTCCATATCACAGGAGTGTGCAAGAGGGCTTGTGTAAACGGAAGTAAGTATGGTAAAAAAAAAAAAAAAAGAAACAAAGTGATACTTGGCATCATGGCACTACATATATTTTCTTTCTTTATTTGAGCTTGATCCTGGAAGAGGATTTTTGTTTCGATTGTGGGAATCCTAAATGGCAGAATATCAATGATCTACATATGAGTAGTCCATAATATCAAACCATACTTTTGTTAAGAAAGAAGATAGTTGAAGAACTTATTACTATTAATTCTCTATAATAAAATTATAACATGAAAAAGGAAGCTCCTTATTATTTACTTGTCATCATATACACATTGTAAACTAGTGCACAGATCGCACAATCAGAGAAATAAACCTATATCATTTTTTCACATCACCGGGCCCTATTCTATTGCCCAGATCCTAAAATTACACAAACTTAAAGTCGCTCTTAAAATGGTCACATATTATATTAGCTACTCACATCCTGATTAAGAGTTACTAGTGCACAATCACAACTGACAAGCCAAACATGCAACCTAGGGCTAGCCTCTCCATTTATTTTTGGACAGCTTGAATATTACAAGTGCTAAATAAATAAAAAGTTACACAAAATAAATATTCTATTAGAACTGTAGCTCAAGCTCGCAAATGTGGATGCTGAAAATCTTCAAACATTTAGAGAGAAAGAAAACACCAGCAGCAAAAATTATGGGTCTGAGTCACTTACAAACTTCTAATAGAATAAGGCCCACACTTGTTTTTTTTAGTTCTACTCAATTTTTACCGACACTAACTTATAGTGAAAAAATATATTAGGGAAGGGATCATATTTTTCTAACTTTTACTGCAGGATCTTACTTTTTGTTTATTTGTAGATTTTAGTGAGGTCTAAAAAAAAATCTCTATAGCACTTTGTTATGTGATATTAAATATTTGTGCATCCTTATTATCCTTAAATCAACTAAAAAGAAATACAGAGGGGGGTCTAATTATTTTGTTCTGTCCTACATTCAAAGCGTGTTACCTATCTCTCTACCAATTCCTAAATTTCCTGTGTATTCAGTCTCCTCCAACCTTAAATTAAAATTGTAGATTCCACAGCTGCATAATTGTATAAAAAAAAGATAATAAAATTAGAGGCTGTACTATTTTTTTACATTCTAAAATCTGCCCTCCACTTATGCTTCCTGTTATCTGCCACCCTGAAGCCAAGTAGGGGTGGGCCTGGTCAGAACTTGGATGGGTGACCACCTAGTAATAGCAGCAGCTGTATGCTGTGGCCCACTGGAGAAGGAACTGGCAACCCACTCCAGAATCTCTGCCATGGATACCAAGTGGATCAGCATGACTATGGACATAAAGATGTGCCTGGTGTGTTACGCAAAAAAAAAATTGGATATAATAACAATAATAATAATGCAGTCCCTTCAGAAGATGAATATTTGATAGTCTCTAGTCCAATAAATAATATCCACAAATATTTATGACAAAAAATAAAATATAAAAATAACTCAAGTTACTGTCCCCACAGATATACACAATGCAACAGGATAGAGAAGGGCAATCTCAGATCCTTTGCGCATGCACAGGACAACATAGTCGCACAAGAGCAGTTTCAATCACTATGTCGCACATGTGCAGTCCCAGCTATGTGCCCCATTGCACAACAATATCACCTGTGTACGCCTGCGCAGAAAACACTACGCAGGCATTACTCACATCTAAGAACTATTATAGTGGATACATTATTTTACAATAAAAACAATGATATAAGAAAAGTGATATAAAGAGGATACATTTTATGGCTAACTGATAAGAAAAATAAAGTGAGCTTTCAGTACACCATGGTTCCTTCATCAGACTTAGAAGGAGTTGTAATTTAGACTTGTGATTTACTTTCTCATACTTTTTATGCATGGTTTACTTTATACAAGTGTGCTCTGAAGAACAGTGTAAATTGTCTGCATTAATGTATAAAATATGCTGCAAGGTTTCCAATGGACGCTCTTTTCAAAGGGTAGGCCCACATTTTAAACAAATTCCAGTCGCCTAAATAGTCCAGTAAAAAATACCTTAGAACTTGTATTCTTGTCCATGGTGTTGCTTTCTGTAAAAAAGAGAGGACATAGGACTGTGTCTGTTCTGCTGTTTGTGTGTCTGTATATTTTAGGTGAACTGCGATCACAGTGAATATCAAAAAAGTACATCTATTTTCAGAGATCTATGTTCTTTGGCTACATAAAATAGGTGAACCAATGATGCAGGTCAGGAGATCTGGAGATGAAGAATTCTATGTTTGTTTTATTGGAGTACTAATCTAATTTTACCACAGTATAAATCCTTCAATTTTCTCACAATGATTCCATCTTAAAATTTAGATTGATAAAGACAAAATTCTTCCACAAAAAACAAAAAAAAATTCTGTCACAGATAATCAACAAAGAAATTTAATAAATGTAAAAAAAAATATATATATATATTTTTTTTTTTTAAATCAATCGCTGGAACTCAATACTATCCATAAAGATGTGAGAAGAATTTAAATGAAAACAAGCAATGAAATAGAAGAGTAAAAAGAAATGATTCACTAAATGCCAGCTTCTGATTAATTCCTTTTACACAAAAAAATGTTTGTGGTATCTGCTCTTTGTTGACAATATGAATTTTTACATCTTTCCTAATATTTCCTTCAAGTTGGCTTAGATTTATTTAGAATTTCAATAAACTGGGATTACTTGTAACGGCCAAAGCTTCAAATTCATGGCATAACTTTTTATAATTAATTATAAAAAAAAACTTATTTTAATAACGTAAAATTACAAAGTCTCCACTTAGGAGTGTAAAAATAAAAACCTGTAACCTGCATTACAAAAAAAAGTTAATAATAATAATTTTAAAATACTGTAAAGCCCTATTTTAACTTTTGGCAAATAACCTCTTAGGACGTCAGATGATAAATCTGAAACTGTAAAATTTGTGATTGGGTAAAGTTGGTATAATTTGTGCATTTATGTTAAAACATGGCATTATTGTTTATCCTCCCATTCACATTCAAGTTTATTTAGTTGCTTATCCTATTGCAATAGCATAGTGCATAAAACCAATCTAAATCATATATATTACATCCTCATGCTAATATGTAATCATAAGGATTTATTTTAGAGAACAAATTGACTCTCTGGCGCTTTAGTAGTCTAATGGTATGTTTGTCCAAAGTACATACAAAATGTACATAAATTCATGTAACTAAACAGCTTAGTCCATTTTCCAAAAAGTATTGATTTCAGTTTGTTTTTTTTGTTTGTTTAACAGAACAATTATTAACGCGAAATGTATTTACGGTACCCACCTAACTAAATTAAATATGCTAGCTAAAGAAAAAAAGGCCTCTACTATAGTATTTTCATCCATAAATAACTATCACATAAAAAAATGTAATACAATGTTTGCAGTTCTCTAATGTACTATAAAATGTTTCTTGTATGTCAAACTAGTCAGATCTGGGAAGGCAAGAGCCTCTTAATTGTTCCACTCATTTACCGATTCTACACTGGGCATCTGATGTTCCAACAATGAAAGGCATAACATCTGATAGCAAGTACTTGTTCCCTTTAAACTAGTATATCCTCTATATTCGTTATGGGTGTATGCAGTTGATTAATCATTATATCACAAGAGATTAGCTACTATATATCTAACATCAATCTTAGAAATTCTAGCAGATAGTCCAGTCTGATTTGATCTGATCATGATGTTACCTCTGTGTTATGGGAACATATGTTGGGGATGATCTGTCCATATATTTAAATATTAAAAAGTGAATGTTCCATCTCCTGATTTTCATGAACAACAATTGATGATTATACATCAAGGTTATTGTCTTCCAAAAATTATATGGAGAATAGGTAAAATGCAAAATGGGAGATCCAAATTATATACATCTCTTTTTGGCAATGTAACAAAATACAATAGATTTTGGAGAAAAGTTCAAGCTTGGTTGAGAAAACAAGTTAGGTAGAGATATCCTCTTGAATGCCCAAATAGTTTTTTTTTTTTTGTAGGCATAAAAGGGAAGATATGTAAGAGATTTGTGGAAACTTATCTTTATAGCCAAGAAACCCATGATGAGAAATTGGATGAATAGGAAGGCCTCATCAATTACAGAATTAATACAAGTTTATTATATTATAACACATATGATTCTTGACCAATATGGAACTTTTGAGAAGAGAAAGATAGAAATTAAATTTAAATTGTATAAATATTATGAGAAAGTAATAACAATTGAAAATAATGAAAATGTTTGTGTGAACCCAAGGTTACTTTAGATTTTCAGGAAATCAATAGATCTCTATTTGTTTATTTACATATTTTTTTTCTTCTCTCTTCCATATTTTCTTCTCCTTTTTATTTTTCTCTTTAGATGTTATGTGGCAAATTATAAATAAACATTTCCCCTAAATCTCTCTTTGAAAGATGAGGAAAGAAGAAGTGAGAAAGGAGAAAACTATGAAAAAAGAAAAAAACTGAATTCAATAAAACATCTCCTGAGCCAGCTCCTAACATTATAGGATAAAAACATTATTTGAAAATAATCATAGTGCATTTTTTTTTGCTTTTCAAAGTATGTGCACATATAGAGAAATGTGATGGGAAATAGCATGGGAACCTATGTGTTATTCACATCTATAATAAAGAGGTAAAAATATCTTTGTATCAAGGCAATAAACTGCCGAATGAAGTGCTAATTCCCGTTTCTGCCTGCAGTTTTATTTGCTACTGTATTCACATGTTATCATGAGCTCATGTGCACCTAAATTCACAGATCAAGTGTAAATCCGTGTACAAGAGGTTCTTTCACATTTTCATGCATAGAAGTAGCTACTGGGATACATGCTCTTTGAATTTAGCTTCGGACTGCTAAATACTTTCATAGGTTGGATAGATATATACAATTGAAAACTATAAATGAATAGAATAGACAAGTAAAAAAAAATACCCATAATAATATGTAATATATATCAGTTTACATTTTTTTTAGAAATATTTCTTGGAGAATTTCAGTGTAATTTAAAGTTGTTCTGTTGTGTTAAATTGTATTCAAATAAAGTTATAGGAAAATTAGAAAAAAATAGAAAGAATTTCAAATAGATGCAATATATTTATAAAACTATAATATTATCAAGGTAATGTACTAGGATCAGCTTAATTAATATTATTGTCAACGAAATTGTGAAAACAACTTTCTGACTTTCCCTACTTCGAAGAAGCCACTTAACTGTTGGAGACCCCTATATCCCTCTTCTCTCTCATTATAACCAACATTTTACACAGCTGTGACCTAAGGCCATGCACAGGGCAGGGAGAGGAGTGGGGAGAGACACAGGTCAGGGAGAGGAGGGGGAAGAGACACAGGGGAGGGGGAGACACCCAGGGGCGGGAGAGACACAAAGGAGTGAGCGGAGGGGGGGGAGAGACACAAAGAAGTGAGCGGAGGGGGGAGAGACACAGGGGAGTGAGAAGAGGGTAGGGAGACACAAAGGAGTGAGGGGGGAGAGACACAGGGAAGGGCGACGAGGGGGGAAGATACACAGGGGAGGGGGGAGACACACAGGAGTGGGAGAGCATGGGGTAGACACACAGGGGAGGGGGGAGAGACACAGAGGAGGAGGTGAGACACACAGGGGAATGAGAGGGGGAGAGACACAGAGGAGAGACACAGAGCAGGGGGGGGGAGACACAGGGGAGTGAGAGGAGGGGGAAAGACACAGGGGAGTGAGAGGGGGAGAAACACAGAGAAGGGGGGAGAGACACAGAGAAGGGGGAGAGACACAGAGGAGGGGGGGAGACACAGAGGAGAGACACTGAGGAGGGGGGAGAGACACAGGGGAATGAGAGGGGGAGAGACACAGGGGAATGAGAGGGGGAAGACAGAGGAGAGGGGGGAGAGACACAGAGCAGGGAGAGTAGTGGGGAGAGACAGAGGGGAGGGGGGACACACTGGGGTGGGAGAGGATGGGAGAAACACAGGGGAATTAGAGGGGGGAGAGACACAGAGGAGGGGGGAGAGACACAGGAGAGTGAGAGGAGGGGGGGAAGAGACACAGGGGAGAGAGAGGAGGGGGGAAGAGACACAGGGGAGAGAGAGGAGGGGGGAAGAGACACAGGGGAGAGAGAGGAGGGGGAAGAGACATAGGGGAGTGAGAGGAGGGGGATGAGACATAGGGGAGTGAGAGGAGGGGGATGAGACATAGGGGAGTGAGAGGGGGGGAAGAGACATAGGGGAGTGAGAGGGGGGGAAGAGACACAGGGGAGTGAGAAGAGGGGGGAGAGACACAAAGGAGTGAGAGGAGGGGGGGAGACAAAGGGGAGGGAGAGGAGGGGGAAGAGACACAGAGGAGGGGGAAAGAGACACAGGGGAGGGGGAGACACAGGGGTAGGAGAGGAGGGGGGTGAGACACAGGGGAAGGAGAGGGGGAGAGACACAGGGGAGAGAGAGAAGGGAGGAGATACACAGGGGAATGAGAGGGGGGAGACACGTAGGAGGGGGGAGACACAGGGGAGACAGAGGAGAGACACATAGGGGAGTGAGAGACACATAGGGGAGTGAGACACAAACAGGGGAGTGAGAGACACACAGGGGAGTGAGAGGGGGGAGAGACAAAAATGAGTGAGGGGGGGAGACAGAGGAGGGGGAAGACCAAAGAGGAGGGGGAGACACACAGGGGTGGGAGAGGAGGGGGAAGAGACACAATGGGCGGGGAAATGGGGGGAACAGACACGAGGGAGGGGGAAGAGACATGGGGAAAGAGACACAGGGGAGGGAGAGTGGGGCAAGAGACACAGGGGAGGGAGTGGGGGGCAAAAGACACAGGGGAGGGAGAGGTGGGGAAAGAGACACGGGGGACAGGGGGAGAGGGGGTAAAAACACGGGGGGGAAGTAGACACAAGGGAGGGAGAGGAGGGGGAAAATAAGACACAAGGGAGGAAGTAGACAGAGGGAGAGACTCGCAATGAGCACCAAAGGCGATCATCGAGAGGTCAGTAAAGTAGAGGGGGAAGGGTACCATTGTGTGGCAAACAGCATTGCCAGGATTTACATTTTATTGCCGTCATTTTTGACGGGCAAGTTGCTAGTCATAATTATATTGAGTAGAACATTAATTAATTAAAACATTTATATTAAACAAAAGCAAACTGCCTAAAGAGTCCCTGGAAAGCTTCCACCACTACAAAAATAAATATTGAACTAAATATTTTCTTTATTAGTAAGGGCTACTACAAATAAATCTCAGTGAATATATGCTAGTGCAAAGAAAACCTTTAGAGAAAAAGCTGCAAAGTTAATGGGCAATCAGTAGTAGTACAACTAATTTGATATCTACAACTTGGATTTTTTAGTAATTACATTTAAAATTGGTCTCAATATACAAAAATTAGGATATGTGCATTAGTTCAAGGACCACAACAGTCACTAAATGTGCTCTGTACCATCAGTTAAGGGTGGCAAGTCATGTGAACTTTTTTTTTTTTTAAATGTTTTACAATTTGGCAAAAATACTAGTGGAGAACCACAGATCTGCAGCGCTCGAGTAACTGTACCATATATATCACTAAATTGTGTATTGGTATATATGCCTATACGAATATATATTGATAAAGAAGATTATATAAGAACAAAATATATAAAATAAAATGCAATCTATAGTAATAAGAAGATAATGTACCAGACTAAAAAGAGTTCACATAAAAGTCCATACGTAGCAATCCCCTCGCCACTATAGATAATCTGAAAGTCAAAAGGATCTGTACACTATATCCTTCCACCATGCTGTTTACTCTGGAGGAAGCATGGTGACACGAAACGTGCGCATCAAGTCACGTGATTCTATGCCGGTTGCTCTCAGATGACGTCAGACGCCACAGTAAACCGCATGGTGAAAGGATAGTGGTCTGAACCCATAGAACAAATGGATACAGGGAAGTTCAAATACTATTATTTACTATGAAGATACCACTTTTCTGTATACCTATACTTATGGCATACTTTACTAACTTTATAAATGCGAGATTGCATATCGTTGCACACTCAATGTAGATATTATAAGTAATGATATATATTGCTATTACTAGCACTCATTATAGCATTTATACGTTAATATACGCTGCAGTTATAATATTTTTTCAATCTATTTTATGTACTCACATATTGATTCCACAAGAGATACGCTTAATTAAAGACACGGTTCAGATTATTTATATTTTTTTCTTATTGATTACTTTTTGTTAGGAGGTTAGTGTACTCATGTCCCTCATTTTTGTTTGGTTATATTCCCTAGGGGGTAAGTGGCAGATCCCCACATCTAGCTAGTACTGTTTAATAGGTATGTAAGTGTAGATCTTTCCGCAGGAGCTAGTGGCGGGCTCCAGTACTTTATAGGGATTTCAGATTTTTTGTTTATTAAGAGTTTTGTGTTGTTGACTATTAGCACTTTAATCAATTAATAATCACTTAGCACTTTATATCTGAACAACGTTTTTTGGTAAATATTTGCACATATGTTTGTCAGTATCTATAATATCATATTATGAGTGCAGTATATTTGTTTATTTACATTATTGTATAACAAGTACCAATGATATCTTGTGTTTGTGTATTAACATTGTATATTGGATATGTAATGTATCAAAATCGTGTACATTTTTCCATTTCAGTGACGGCTTATTTTATTATTCTATATTTGATTTTAGATATGTGTTATTATATTTTAAATTATTCAATAAAAGCTATATTTTAAGTTTAATAGTCTGACTCCAGATTAGATTTCTTTAGTCAATATTTTTTTTACATATAATTAGATGGATTAAACGGGTGTCTGTTTCGGTCTCTTTTTTTTGTATATTATGATAATTTACATCCGTCATCTATTTTGTCCTCTATAGTAACATAATATCAGAATATAAAATCATAATAATTGATTGAATTTTTGAAATAGTACATTTTAATAAAATATATTAATTTACAGATGAGAGGAATATCTCAGTACATGGAGTAGTTTCATCTTTTTTTCAGTCTCCAAAAAAGATACACTTACAATGCATTTTTATAGATTACAGAATGATAAATTATAAAATGAAAGCAATTTGTATTATGTTGTAAATTGCATATCTTGCAAATGATGTAACGTTGGCCACGTGATCATCAGTTATCCAGAGCCAGTTACATAAAACACTTTCCACTTCCACTGTAGTTTAACTGTGGACTAACAATTGGATTAAACATTTAATTGTGCACTAATTTTGCTTTCCAAACAGTAATAGACAGATCGCTGTCTTAAGAAGGACTCCTACCATTCTAAAAATACTGTCCCACAGCTGTTTAAAATTTATTTTTTTAGACCATAGCAACACTGTTTGGTTGTTTCCAATTTCTAAAACCACAAATAGTAAAAGTGTACTCAGTCTACTGCAAACATAAATAGCAAATGCACGCTTCAGCACTTTTAAAAGGATATGGAAATTGGCAACAAAAATGCAGTTCATGTTGAAAATTTACGAGGGCTCTGCCATATTTCTAGAGAAATACAATCAGGTAAAAATTAGGAAGATCTCTACCAGCTGGGTGGCATTTTTGTGTTTTTATACTTATATTTTTCCTAACTGAAAGACTCTCATTATACACTTTCTGGCACTTGATAAAATAGGCCAATGGTACCTTTACTAAAACCACAGTTTCTTTGGTTATGTTTAGCATTACATAAACATCTTTCACCTTAGATATCCTTTTAAATCAGAATGTTTTATTTCAAAATTTTCAAGGCATGTTACAGATGCATTTGCTAAATTAATGTATTTTAAAGCTTAAAGGCTTGTTGCACAAATTATCCTCTGCATCTGATTCCTTCCCATATTCCCCAAGCGGTATCTTTCAAATTTCTTCATATACCCAGCGTTTTGGAAATGTATACGATTAACATACTTTTATCCCAGTACATCAGCTTCCACATACCCATATCATTTTTCCTACAGTAAAAAAGCTCCAAAATGTGTTGAGAGCTGGCTGGATGTCTCCATCACATTATCACTCTTACCCTAACCACGTGAAGAACACCAGACAAAATTTAGCTTGAAGTCTCCACTGAATAAGATTACTTACTGGAGATACCCAAGTACAGAAAAGCAATACTGCACCTCAAGGTTGACCCCTTTAACACCCTTATCACCAGAGATTAGAAAAGCAAAAAAAGAGTTTTATGAAGAATTACCAGTATACTACTATAAGTAGAAACTTTGTATTTAGCCAAGCTCCTGATGGGTTCTCCAATATACTCATCAACTATTTGTGTTGGTGCCTGTGCAGCTTCTGTGTAAACCGGCAGATTCGCCAGCTTCCCTTATTCTGTCCTTTAAAAGCAGATATCTGGCTTACTATGATACAAAATTATCCATTATCTCCATGAGTGAAGAAGACCAAAACAATCTGGGGTGGATAATTCAACTCACTTCCAGAACAGGAAGCAGGGGCAGATCTACTCTACTCTCAATGAGCATGCCCCCCCCCCCCCCCCCCTCCGAGATAATGAAATATTCTCTCTTATATATATATATATATATATATATATTTATATTTGTGCTATTTTTTGTGTCCCCTATTCATTTAATCTGGGGGGATATGTCTCCCCCCCCCCCCCCCCCAGTTCCTACACCCCTGATTATCTCACGGTTTTGTGTTCACGGTCCCTTTATAGTGTCACATTATTGTTGGGCAGTATCCACTCATAAAAAAGAGGTGGACTGCATTCTGAATTGAACTATCATCCAAACCTCCTGGAGTTAAGAAAATGGATAATGGAAAGCAGTGTCTGCACAGGTTCTCTTTAGTAATAGTTCTATTTTTTCTATGATCACGTGCCTCACATTTTTTGGGTGTGAATGTTTGTTGTTAAAAAGGCCAAGACACTAAATAAATGACGGATGGCTTTACATTATATGGACATTCTCTTTCTAACTGGAGAGATCTGCAAAATTGATGGAAGGGTTTAGATAAAGTAAGGTGTTGTGGTTTTTCAAAGGCTCAGGAAGCATTGAACACATTTGAATATAATGGTTAATTAACTTGGTGAACTTGTAAAAAATAATTGACTACCTCTGCATTAGACCAAAGTCCTAATGTCTTTATGAAAATTAAGTCATGGTCTTATTTTTCATGGAAATATCTTAATAAATGGTATGCAGAAGGACAGACGTTTTCATTAATGGGAACTTAGGAAAATAGCAACATGTAACTATTCGATTATTTAGGGTTTTGGAATCTTTGGCTGAGATAGATAATACTTTTAATAATGCAATGAAATGCTCCGGAAATAAGGGGTCAGAAGTCCTGATTAAGACCAAGGTCTGCCAATTGACTACCCTAATTTAAAGTACGTCAGTTATTGGTTAAATACAAGTACCTATATCTAATAAGACTATAACACTCATGGTTCCATTATCTATGGGTACCACAGTTGTTATTAGCATATAGTTCATTGCCAATATAGAGGGTGAAAAAGTCTGTAATCTGTTTTAACAGCCAACGGATAAAAGTTTTTACAATAAAAAAAAAAATAATAATTCATAGTATCAGTAATGTGATACATGTTCCTAATAAGTATTGAAACTGACAAAATGTATTAAAAGTAAAATAAAAAAAAGTGCCTATAGATTATAAGACAGGAAGCTGACACTCAAAAACATCATAAAAAAGGCAAAAATGTATGTCCACATAAAAAGTCGGGAAGCCTACCCACAGACAGTCACTATTTCAAGGTTAATGCCTCTCGTCAGTGTGGGGTTGGTATCTGGTCTGTGCAGTAAATTTTGTGGGGACGTAGTTTACCACAACAATAATCTTAGTTATGGTGGCCAAAAGAGCGATTGAAGCCTCCATGGTACAGTAGTACAGCAAATAAATAGTACCTTTGTGTTACCATTTGAACATCTAAATTTAGCAAGAAAGGGGTTTTGTGCTCCTATAAAAAAATAATTAGACATATCCCATGCTAATTTCCAAGTGCAATTATTAGAAAATAGTCAAAGGATACCAAGGCCAAATATCAGTGTATCCATGTATTACTTACATTTACTAAAAAAACAAAAATAAAAGTACAATTATAAACATAATATCCAATATGAATTCTATCAATTATTTGTTATAAGCAATGAAGTATCTTGGTTGCTTCAAATATCCAAATGAACATTCAGTTTCACAGGGGAAATCATTAATGCATGAAAAGAAACATGCCATTATACACTGTAAATTTCATATGAAAAAAGTTATATCTTTACATTCTTCTCAAAGAACAAAAAAAAAAAATTACAAATCACCCAAAAAAATAAAAAAAATCACCCCCAAAAAAAAAATCACTGCTGTTTTAATAAAATAAAGTTTTAAACTCAAACTTGACTTGATTAATCCTGCTCAGTATATGGTATTTTGGAAACCTTTTCAGGGACATCTTCTCTAGTACTAGAGCTTCTTAATTCCCCATAGTAAATGAAAAATATAAAAAAGAGAACTTGTTTCATCAGGAACTCAACACTTCTCATCCCAAAGCTATAACTGTAGTATTTGTTTTTATCATTTAAGTATATATAGCAAAAGGCATTGGTATCCTTTGGGGGGGGGGGGGGGATTCTGCTGATCTTAGGTTAAGTAAAATATACTTTATTTGCAAAAGAGTATTCTATGCAATGTTCTGTGTAAGTAGTTCACAAATTTGTTTTAGGACCACGTAATTTATTTAAAGAATAAAACAACTGAAATGTGTATGGGTCTTCAAAGACAACTATAAATTTATATATTCATTTTCATATAGAATTTACACTACTTTTAAGAAGCCAATAGACTAACCATTTCTCAGCTCCTGGAACAACCCCTTTTTTTCTGTTTATTTCCCTGCATGCTGTCATCTTTCTCATCTGTGTCTAGCACTGATAGCGAGAAGTTACTGGCAAGCAGTCACATGCTCTATGTGTTTGAAAAAAAAGGAAAAAGCCTTTCTATGGATTCTAACTGAACAAAAATTTAAATGAGGAGAAAACTTTGGAGACATGTTGTTTCTTTTTTACATTGTATACATGCAACACATTGTTATTATAAAATTATTACATTTACGGATTATGATTAAAATTTTAGGAAATAGGTTTTCACAGTAGTATTAGGAATGATAGATGGCCTTTACGAATGTGACATGGAAATACTATTAATTATTGTTGTAATACATATAAAAATAAGTGTCATGTCAATATCTTAAAAATATAGAGATAGCTTTCACACAATATAAAAACAGATTTTAGTTTATTTTTATTTCTCACTGAAAAATGCATGTATTTAAAACATTCAAAAAGTATTTCAACATACTTTTGTGGTCCAAATTGTGCTGAATTAAGAGGGTTTTTAAATAGAACATTTATTTTTGTAGATCGATATGAAGATGTACACATTGATGTGTACAGATATTGAAAGGGATTTGGGAGTACTAGTAGACAACCACCTAGGTAGCAGTGCTCAATGCCAAGCAGCAGCTGCAAAAGGCAAATACAATATTAGCATGTATTAGGAAGGGTATAGAAGCACGGGAAGCAAATATAATTCTGCCACTATACAAATCCCTAGTATGCCCTCATTTGGAATATGGAGTACAATTTTGGGCATCGCTTCATAAAAAGGACATTTTAGAGCTGGAAAAAGTACAGAGAAGGGCAACAAAACTAATAAGGGGAATGAAGGGGCTAAGTTATGAAGAAAGACTAACCAAATTAAACTTATTTTCGCTAGAAAAAAGGCGTCTAAGAGGAGATATGATTTGATCTTTGATCTTAAATGGCCGCAAGAGTTTCGGCCGCAAGAAAATCCCGGTTGCTATTCAATTGCTCCGGGAATCCTCTCTGCAAGGCTAAAACCGAGCCGCAGCTTACTTGCAGCAAAAAGGTCCCGCAGGCACACAATTAAGCACATTTTAAAGCCATAATAAAGCCATCCTGCACTCTGAGGAGACTATAAAGTGATTTTAGCATTCATAGCACAACATTCCCCTACACTCAAATCCGTAAATAAATTTGTTTTTAATTTATGTCACATATCCATGTAAAAAGTCCAGAGGGCTTGGAGCACCTCAGACCCGCCCACGCTGCGGCCGGAAAATAAACAGTTAATGTAATCTCGGATTTGGGCTGATGTTCAAGCGAGAGAGGGGGTTGCTATTAATCCTCATGTCCCCCATTATGATCCCTAGCATCTACAGAGCTTTACAGTGCCGTCTTGAATTTATTTTTGCATTTAAAGATTTCTGAGCATACGGGCGATTGCAAGATATGCGGCCGGCCGTAAGGGGGATATCCTTGCGGCGCCGTATAATTGAATTGCAAGGTAACGGGAGCCCTGCAAGGAATCGCAGCTTTGCTTTTACTAAATCGCTTCTACAATAACTGGGACCATTGCCATGTCACTTTAGGTAACCTAGTTAAAAAAACACACACATAGGTTTATAGTGGTCTTTGAAGGCTCATAACAATTTCAGTTGTTTTATTCTTTAAATAAATTACAAGTGGTCCTAAAACTAATTTGTAAACTATGGACACAGAACATTGCATATAATACTCTTTTGCACATAAAGTATATTTTCCTTAACATAAGATCAGAATGTTAATAATTTTTTAATAGATTTAGAAACCAACTATAACGGATTTAAACACCACAAAACATGTAGTGGTTTTATCAATGATTGCAAATTAACAAATACAGAAGAATGTGTTTCAGGATGACTTTCAAACAATTATAACATGGATGGCTATACTTAAATAAAGCATACATTTGATTACCTTGTTTCTATAGTATAATCAGGAGGTCCGCGGAACACCTAGAATTAAAGTCCATGGACCAATGTTCGATCTGTGATTTACAGTAGCACAGAGACAAAAATAATTTCATATAGAAATATTCTAGATCCGAGTTTAGTAAACTTATTGACCTAATAATTATTAAACAGTTATATAAATATAAAGTGCAAATTATTCTGCTCACTAAATCTTACTCTGTATAGATATGCATGCTATTCTCCTAAAAATATATAGTGTACGGCACTTGTAAGCAAACAGAAGACAAGAATAATCACTTCATGGTCCACAATTGAGGATAAAAAGAGGCAAATGGCGCTCAGGTGAGGACCTAGTGTTCTTATATGAGAATTTAGTGAATAGTTTTTATCTGATAAAATAGAAATTGGTTGTGAAATACAGTGATAGTGTCGGTGGTGACTTGAATACAGTGGATGAGGGAGCATTGGTTGGTTTGCATAGAATGCAGGGTGGATGCGATAGGATTTTTATGACAAAATAGGAGTTAGACAAGATGTAATGCAGTTAATTTGATAAAACCGTATAGAATGTGGGTGACATGATGAAATGGTGATACAGCAGTCTCTGCAGCAAACTCTCATGGGATTTGTTCCCTCTGTCCCCTCCCGAACTCATAAGTGCTGTTGAAGCTTTCTGCATTGCTTCTGATGTTGGATAGAAGGTTAGTGTATGGTGAAAAAAAATTACTTTTCTATTGGTTAGTATGCGGTGACTATGGGCCTCATTCTATTACCGGCCGTAAATCGGCCGTAAGGCTGCGATTCCTTGCAGGGGTTCAGTTAACTCGCGATTCTATTATACGGCCCCGCAAGGATCTCCTCTTACGGCCGGCCGCATATCTGGGAACCGGCCGTAAGCTCTAAAATCGCAAAAATAAATTCAAGCCTGCACTGTACAGCTCTGTAAATGCTAAGGATCATATTGGGGGACATGAGGATTAAAAGTAACCCCCTCTCAAGCTTGCACATCAGCCCAAACCCGAGTTCAAATTAACTGTTTATTTTCCGGCTGCGGCGTGGGCGTGTCTGAGGTGCTCCAAGCACTCTGGACTTTTTACATGTATATTTTACGTATATTAAAAAAATATTATTTTACGGATTTGAGTATAGGGTAATTATGTGCTATTTTTTCTAACACCGAATATCACTTTATAGACTCCGCAAAGTGCAGGATGGCTTTATTTGAGCTATTTTATGTGCTTAATTGGTGCTAGCGGGACCTGTTTGCTGCAAGTAAGCTGCGGCTCGTTTTTAGCCTTGCAGACAGGGTTCCTGGAGCAATAGAATCGCAACCAGGCTTTTCTTACGGCCGATTTCCTTGCGGCCGTTTTAGATCAAAGGCTTTCCTCCGGCGCGATCGGCCGCAAGAGATAGCAAGGCGCCGGCCGCAAGCCTGCCGGAGTCCCCGGCCGGAGGGGAATAGAATAGCCGTAAAGCTTGCGGCCGGTCCTTGCGGCCCCGCAGCGGCTGCGGCCGATAATAGAATGAGGCCCTATGTAAGCAGCTCTGGGGGTGTTGAAACATTTTTTTTTAATAAATATTTATGTGTATAGAATTAATCAATTTAACACGTGTTTCTGATATAAGCAGGATCTTTTGCTTGATAAGAAAAAGTTATAAACAGGGATCTTAATTTAACCAAATTTACGTTTATTAGCTCTAACCCGTAACTTAAGTCTCAAGCTCCACACATAAACCAAGAAAGATTTTTGGGGGGCGTGATTATATGAGCTCGCAATATTAAACCAAGCCCACAATTTACTTCTCAGACACAGCCAATAGAAAAACCTGCTATTAGAGACTAAGCATTAATGAGAGTCAATAAGCCCATTAGGCTAACACTCTAGACAATGCATAACAGCATCTGGTTGAGTCCATGTGGGTTTCACAATATGTATAAACCCCTTGAGTACTGGGAAATATACTACACATAAATAACCGTTACACAAATATGCAATTAAAAATATTATATTTTTTGTTTCAGACTGTTCTGCAATTTATTTTAATGTCCTTCCATGATTTTAATGTACAGTAGTGTGTGATTAATTGCTGATACAGCTATCAGAACTAGCATTAGAACCCTTTGTAAGTCCTATTTTGTACTCGTAATATTTGATTCAGAAATGTAGTTTCAGAAATAATAATAAATGTGATACTTTTTCTAGTTGTGGATCTGACTGGATTTGTGAGATAGAGGTAAACGTCCAATAGAATATGAATTTGGTGTAACTAAGTATGTTGCAGATTTGAGATGTCCAAAAAGCAATGGAGAGGCGAGCCCTACGTTGTGTTTTGGCTTGTCAGTAGTGATTATGGGCAGATAACTAACAATCAGGATGCGAGTAGCTAATAGAATATATGGCAATATTACTCTTAACTTTAAGTTTATAACGTTATGATCTGGCCAACAGAATAGGGTCCATAGTAAATAAATTACAGTTGTACTACATCTTCTGAAAAGGTACTTATTTCCGTAACAAATTACATTACAACTTTCAATAACAAATAAACAGAAAGATATTGATTATATGAAATATTTTAGGGTAAATGGTAGATATTGAGCAAGCACTTAAAACTAAAAATGGCTTAATGATTATATTTGACCTTACAATACTTTCCACAGAGATATGTATAAAGTTTCAAACTATATTTAGCAGCTTCTAATATATTTTAGTGAGATTTTTTTAAGTTCTTGGCTTATGATTTTATTTCGTCATGGGCCATAATGTACAAGGCATGAAAACTTTATTTTTAGCCGGGCAAGAGGGACACATTAAAAAAAAAAAACACAGGTATTTAAAAGAGGTTTAGAAATTCCATGCTATTTTTAATCATAAATATCACACACAGCAATGCTATGATTGAAAATGTTTCCAGCGATTGATGCATGAAATAATAAAAACAGTGTAGTGCAATTAAACAATTTTATCTTCCTTGACATTGCATGCATTACATCTACAGCCAGGGAATTTTCAAGGACATGTAAGAAGTAAGAATGCGACTTCACTTCAAATAAGTTCACTATGACCTTATAAAACGAGAGTTTAGAAAAAAATTATCTTCAAAACGATACGGAATTGTGATCTTTATATCTGATGCATTGAACACATAATTATAATTACAAGTTTAGATTGAATTGTGTCTGATAATTGTGGGCATACAGCCGATTGTGTGTTGGCGTCATTTAGTAGTGTACGAATCACCATGTTGATCCACTTGATATTCTTGGCAAATTTACTGGAGTGGGTTGCCAGTTCTTTCTCCAGTGGGCCACAGCATACAGCTCCTGATACTCCTAGGTGGTCTCCCATCCAAGTACTGACCAGGCTCAACCCTGCATGGCTTTAGGGTGGTGTGACCTCTTGGTTCCTTAACTGGAATTGAACCCAGGTCGCAGCAATGAAAGCATTGAATTCTAACCACTGAACCACCAGGGAACTCCTATTACAGTGCTATTATCTCACTTAACAAATCACATTGCAGCTTTTATGTTTACTGAGCCTAATCTTTGTTAGCATATAGATACCCTTTAGTCCACAATTGTGGCAAGGGTTTTTGCCCAATTCAGCACACTTGACTGCATCAATATGAGTTGTATTACTGCAGTAGTCAAATATTTAAAATATACTCTCTTGAAGAACTACACTCGATAATGTGAAAACTATTTTTAGAAAGTTAAAAATGTTATTTCCTGTTTTGTTCTTGCCAGCAGTGGCGTGCAGCGGCCAGTAGGCTGAACGCAGAGACTTTGTTCAGTTTGTTCTTAGGTTTAGGGTTAGGGTTTAGGTAGTGGCAGATGATCAGCTTTACATAGTAAAATAGTGGAGCATTTAATTTATATATTTTGTATGCAATTTGTTGCAATGGAATCTACCATTTTGCTTTCTGCTTATTCTGCTTCAACAGATGGGAGGTGACCTGATGCAAGTAAAACTTCTTTTAGCACAATATAAAATATACATGTATTTTGTTGTTGTTTTTTACTTTCTAAACACATTTGGCCATTATGAAGTTTAGTTATTCAAAATACCATATAGAAAAAAAATTAGACCAAAAAGGCTTTGAAACCATCCAATCCTTACCGGTTTCACTGAAAACAGATAAACATCTTTTTAGCCTTTTCAGAAAAAAACAACACTTATCCTACTTTAGAAGGAAAGGAGCACTTTATTAAAATAATATGGTTTAAAACATATTATTGTATATTATATGTACCTGTTACTTTATGTATACATGCATATTATGTAAGTATAATTCGTTTTTATTAACAGAAGAGTTTTTTGTACTGTACAATAATATCTATTACATATTATTTGTTTAATATAATGCTCCTACCCGGACAGAGGTTGAAACAACAGCTGTAGTCTCTCCCCCCTGTGATGTTGTAAGTGGAACCTACCCAGCAGTGTGGTGGAACCTGCCCAGCAGTGTGGTGGAACCTGCCCAGCAGTGTGGTGGAACCTGCCCAGCAGTGTGGTTGGCTCCTTCCCTAACAATTACATCAGCTTTGCAGCTAAAAAAGGTGGAGGAGGATCTCAGTGAAAGATAATGTGTTGGGAAAATGGCTGCTCATATATACGGATCAATATGAGTGACATAATAAAGCAAGTAAACCCAAATTAATTTTATTTTTTGCTAAAATTAAAAAATGGAATATATACTTTTGATGCAATGTAGTACAATAACAAATGTTGATACAGAAGGAGATGTCCTGTTCCTTTGAGCTTACATTCTATAAAGAAATGGTTAAGCAAATGATACAAAAGGAATGGGGGGTTTTGGTAAGCAGTAGATTTGAGGGCTTTAGGTGCTAGGCTTCCTTTAAAAAGTGGGGGTTTTAAACACCTCTTAAATCTCTGAACATTGATTTGCCATTTTAATTTCACCATATAGAAATAATTTGACCACAGTGGTCTTTAAAAGCATACAGTTAAGTACAATACAAGTTATACTATACTATTTAAGTACTATACAATTTAAAGATGTAATGTAAAAAAAAAGTATATGTAAGACCTTGATTAAAGATTGAAGTAGGAATACAGGAAAGACAAAATCTGTCCTAAGTTGCCCCTTACTACCTTCTTCACTTCATAATCTTTGTTATTTGCCCCTGGTGTAAGGGATATAATACATTACTGACACTAAGAGGCCAAAATCACTGGAAAAATAAAACTAATGAAGCCACAATAGACGTTGTCCATGTAATCACATAACATGAGCTAAAAATAAATATCAGTCCTTAGACTGTATGTTTGTAGATTTGTGATATTACAACAAAAATCTAGTACAGACACCAGTTTGGTGCCTAGCTCCTTCACAGTAATTTTGCAAGAAGTGAACGTGGTTCTTGATTTACAGATGCTGGAAGCAATACCTTTAATTAACCTTAATTCATCAAATCATGAATTTCCTAACTCAACTTATGCAGTGCTTCAAGCAATAGTTAATCAACATAAACGTGGTACAGCTGGCATGAATGGTGCCTTCATAGTTCTAAACATTCCTGGACAGAACTGTTTAATATATTAATTTGCTTGGACTCTAAAAAAAAGGCCTACAGTGCCTTGCAAAAGTATTCACCCTCGTTGGCATTTTTTGTGTTTGTTGCCTCACAACCTGGAATTAACATGGATTGTTGGAGGGTTTTAACTTTACAGAACATGTCCACAACTTTGAAGATGTTTTTATTATTGTGAAGCAAACAACAAATAGGACAAAATAACAGAAAAAGTCAATGTGCATAACTATTCACCCCCCTAAAGTCAATACTTTGTAGAGCCACCTTTTGCGGCAATCATAGCTCCAAGTTGCTTTGTCACATCTTACCATTGGGATTATTGCCCATTCCTCCTTGCAAAACTGCTCCAGCTCCTTCAAGACGGATGGTTTGCGCTTGTGAACAGCAATCTTTAAGTCTGACCACAGATTTTCTATTGGACTGAGGTCTGGGCTTTGACTAGGCCATTCCAACACATTTACAGGTTTCCCGTTAAACCACTCAAGTGTTGCTTTAGCAGTGTGTTTGGGGTCATTGTCCTGCTGGAAGGAGAACCTCTGTCTTAGCCTCAAATCACGCACAGAGTGGTACAGGTTTTGCTCAGGAATATTCCTGTATTTAGCACCATCCATCTTTCCCTCAACTCTGACCAGTTTCCCAGTCCCGGCTGCTGAAAAACATCCCCACAGCATGATGCTGCCACCACCATGTTTCACTGTGGGGATGGTGTTCTTTGGGTGATGTGATGTGTTGGGTTTGCGCCAGACATAGCATTTTCTTTGATGGCCGAAAAGTTCAATTTTAGTCTCATCAGACCAGAGCACCTTCCTCCATACATTTTGGGAGTCTACCCCATGCCTTTTTACAAACTAAAAACGTGCCATTTTGTTTTTTGCTGAAAGTAATGGCTTTCTTCTGGCCACTCTGCCATAAAGCACCAACTCTATGTTTTATATATATATATATTTTTCTCCTTTCACTTCATCACATTAGACTATTGTGTTCTGATCCATCACATATAATTCAGATTAACAAAACATTGAACTTAAGGCTGTAATGTAATAAAATAGGTAAAAAGTCAAGGGAGGTGAATACTTTTGCAAGGAATGGTATATATTATAAACATGAGTTCTCGACAATGTATAGCAGTATACTAATGCCCTTAAATTCATACTGTACTCTGATATAGTGTACATTGGTTACACAATTTACATTCAAACAAAACAAACAAAAAACAGGAAAATAAATTATTCTACAGATCAAGTTTTAGCACAAATTTAGTCTTAAACTAAAATATCTATAGATAACTGTAAGTATTTTAGTTTAATATTTTTTGCATAATTTTTCCCTTGTATTTAATACTACCAATTCTGAATATTAAGGTCTATGAGCTTTTAATCTGTCTAATAAGGAAACAGACATGTGGCTGTTTCAGGAACATACATTAATATCCATTAATATTGTGATTAATATTAATTAAGAATAGAAGACACAAAGAGAAACTAAAGCAAAATATATATATAAAAAAGTAAAATATAACTTTGTATTTTTTCACTTTATTAGGAGTTTTCCAAATGTATTCAAAATTATTTTCCAAAGTTTTATTATTTTAATTATTATGTTTAATATTTTTTGCATACTTTTCCTTTTTATTTCCTACTACAAATTCTGAGTATTAAGGTCTATGAGGGTTTAATTTGTCGGCTTTTTATGCTACCCATGCAAACAGAGCTAAACATTTGATTCTTTTAATAGTGACCACCATGCTGCTGCAGTTAAATGTGGTTAAGGATCTTCTGATTAGAAACAGTTCAGAAGCATCTACAGTAAGCCACTCTTAATACAGATTTAAATAGCATCATTTTGTTCTACATAATTAAAACAATTGATATAGCCCTGTTTGTCTGCGATGATGTATAAACTGTAGTAATTGCTGGTAGCTTTATTCTACTGCACAGTTAAATAATGAACAACATATATAATCCTTAAATTTAGGCTAGCAGCTGCTCTCTAGTTTAATAAAGACTTTAAACATATAAATAAAAAAATAAAAAAAGCACCATATCAATTAGCCATTAGCATCTGATTCACATACTAGTTAAACCGAAAAATAAGGATTCTAAAATATAATACATTGCAATACAAAATACGCTTAGCTATTTCTATTATTAAATATGAATTTCTGATTTAATTTTATTGCATCTGCCCAAAAAATATGTAATATATATTTAGTAAGAATTATGTATATTTTAAATCTACAAACAATTAGAAATACATTTTATGTTGAGCATTTTTGTCTCAAATATGTTTTTATTAACTAAATGGTTACAAATAAAAAGCAAATTTTATCCAGAACTGTAGAGTCTTTGTTTCACACCACTCACTTCACGTAAATCTACTTCAAAATCTACTTCACGTAAATCTACTTCAATTGTACCATATTCATTGATAAAAAATAATATCAGTTATGTTGCTTGGGGTATACTCGGTCATGAAAACAGGAAACAGACACTTGGCTGTTTCAGGAACAGACATTAATATCCATTAATAATGTGATTACAATGAATTAAAATGGGACACAAAGAGAAAAAATAAATAAAATAAAAATAAAAGTAAGATATACCTTTGTATTTTTTCACTTTACTATGAGTTTTCCAAATGTATAAAAAATTATTTATTCAAAGTTTTAATTTTAATTATTGTGTTTTATATTTTTTTACTTTTTAAACTATAGATATAAAATCTAAAATTAAGTATAATGCAGTAAAAGCATACAAATGCCATAAAACTGTATAGAGAAATTATTCACTAAAAATAAAATATAGAGAGGCATTTATACCACTGTATCTCCAAAATGTACTACACTGAAGGATCCAGTCATTCAAGTTAACAACCTTGCCAAGGAATCTTAAAATTAGGTGATAATATGACTAGGTTTGTGAATAAAATAAAGTTAGCTATAATTACAAGATATTCCTTTTCACTGGTTTTCATTAAATGAGTCATACGGAAATATGTAAAATATGAACAGCAAAACCTAATGATGGGGGAGATCAAAGTAACCTGGATTTATTACCAGAGATGGCATAGGATAAAAAAAAAACTACATTTTTTTTTCAAGACGTTTAATGTCTCTGCTGCCTACCACAGTGTAAATCCATTACCTTGGTGTGTTCTCCTAGCACCAGATATTACTAAACGATTTATAACATGCAAAGATAATCAAGGCTTTCTGCAATTAAACGGAAGTTGCCATGTGGGGAATATTAAGGATGCTTTTCAGTAGCATGTAAAACGAGGCTCTTCTATTCCTCACCAGCATACAGACTCTTTCATGAATCGCTCATTTATCTATGGACTGAAGGTAGATGTGTGGTCTTTGCAGGGATCTTCAAAGGCGGTGTGAAATTCTGTTTTAAGGTTTATCTTTACCCAATGCAGCATTTTTGATAAAACGTGTAGTTTGTTGATTATCTAAGGTTAGAAAACCCTACAATAAAAATATATATATATATTATGTTATGTAACTTGTGATTCTGTGCAAAACAGTTTAATACAAAGAACATATTTGAAACTACATTTATTCCTTGGCTAAAAAGATTGATAAGATGGTTTTAAAAGTCCACGGTAGTGCATTTACAAGTAATTTTCATGTTTTATTTCTTGGGCATAGACTAATAAAAAGCATGATGAAGTTTAACATAAATAAAAGTTAATATTTTTTTTATACTTGAATATTGTCGTTTTTTTCCCTCAAGCACTGCTGCATATCACCACCTTCATGTGCCTATGAGTGGGCCTGGCCTGCTCTGGAAGTTGGATTAAAAAATAAAGTCTGAGTATAATATTTCTAGTTTAGGCTGAACATGCTTAGTAAAGGGGGTTATATAGATCATGTACTGTCACTGAGCGGGCCAACTGAGTAGCTGCAATCAGGTTACAATCGAGCCATTACCTCTGTGTAGGCGCGTGTTCAATGATATCACAGCCCAGCCTGTTTGAAGCTCCATGATGGCCCAGCGCCCAGGAAGAGCCGGGAAGTGGAAATAAGTAGCTCTGCTTGAGATGAAATCGAACAATTTCAACAGTAAGGAAAGTATTAACTTGTATTTATTAATTTAAACTTTATATAATTTTTTATAATCTTTGTTCAACAAACATATGCGCTTGACTTTTACATTTATTACAGTGGTTCTTTAATATCATATTTGCCCAATTACGAAATGACGATATAATACTATTAACTATTTTAGGAAGCTATGACCTTTTTTATACTTCTCTTTGTTATTTATGATCTCTTATCTTGCAAATGTATTATTTATTATACATGTTTCTAACAGATATGTTTTCAACCCTCTATACAGTATATATTATTTGTATTCTTTTGCATTTTTGGGCATAAATACATGTCGGTGTCTATAGGACAATACCTAATGTAATATCAAATTATATGCTATAATATATTGTACTATAAAATACTACCTCAATCATTTCTATCCGAAATAAACATTTATGGTAGATATAAAAGGGAAGCTATATTTCTATAAATCATCAGTGTCTTACAGGAAGAGGCAGAATTGAGCTGTGCAGCTTAATAGAAGCTCACAGTATTGTTGGAAATCATATACTATTAAATATGTTGGTGGAGGAAGTTTAACTTCTAATACATATCCAAACAGTACATGAAAGGCCTGCATGAATATATCCCCATTATATCCATATACATATTCCAGACATATAGAATTCTGTTGTATTTATTACCACTAAATCTATTAGAAGGCTGTTCCACTAATCTACCACTATTTCTGTAATGTTGTAACCCTAATTATTTTATTCTTTCATAAAAAAAGTTTTCAAGTACTAGAGGTCTTGATCTGATATTAAATGTAATTTCCACTTAATTGTATTAAATCTTTAAAACTGAATCTATAGGATGCTGCAAATGTAAAGGATGTAGGCCAGCGATGGGCAACCTATTTCATTTGAAAGGCCTTGTGTGGCTTCTGAGTACTTAGAATGGCCTCACGGTAAACCTTATTATTTTAAACAAACAAAATGGTAAAATCGCTGTAAGGAAAGGAACTAATTAGAAATAGAAGAGTAGCTATAGAGGAGAAGTATGCAGGAATCCAGGTTCCATGGTGGTCCAGTGGTTAGGATTCAGTGCCTTCACTGATGCGACCTGGGTTTGATTTTGGTCAGGGAACCAATAGGTCACATAACCATGAAGGCAAGCAGGTTTGGGCCTGGTCACTGCTTAGATGGGAAACCACCTAGGAATACCAGGAGATATATGCTGTGGCCAATTGGAGAAGGAACTGGAAAACCACTCCAGTATCTCTGCCATGAATACCAAGATCACCAAGATCACCATGGTGTGTTGAGGTCCATGAGGTCCCGGAGCGTTGGACACGACTGTATGACACACACAACTAGGTATTATTTGCTAGTTTTAGAGAGATATAATACACTGTGTATTATTGAAGAAAGGAAGGCCCTCCAGCTTCAGAGAACATGTCAGGAGTCACACAGAAAGTGTCCAAGGGCTACAGGGGGCTCTGGGCTACCTGTTCCCCACTACTGATCTAGGTGGATTACCTAGTGTGTGCTCTGCATAAAACTGAAAGACCCCTTGCTCACTGTGCCTTAGGGAGTACAGCTGCTCCTCACGGACGAGGCCCATAAAGGCCTGAAACGCGTCTGGGGGTTTGCTCTTTCTCCTGTTCAGGGTAGAATTGCCTGGTATTTTGGGGCTGGGTCACTCTTTTGAGTGGGACCAGACTGATATACTACAGGATATTTCCCCCTGTGAAGGGCACAAGTGAGCTAAAAGAGATTGCTCTCAGAGTAGCTTATCATGGTCATAGAACTAACCTATTAAGGTTGGTTTGTTCTCTGATGAGCACCTCTGACTTACCTTTTTTTTTTAACTGAAAGACCATCTGAATAAGTCAGTGAACAGTCAGCATCAAATATCCTTGTGCGTTGCTTGATAGCAATAAGTGGCACTGCAGTTTTAAAGCTAATTGCTATTGCATGTTTACTGAGTGTAACCTGAGGGTTCAACCTCTAAAGAGACAGACAAATTACAAGCAGCCCTTCTCTGTCAGTCAATGCAGAAAAGGCCCCTCCAGCACGGAAGAGAATCATGTAAGAAAAGCAAATAATTAAGAACGTCTTGTACAGTCTACTGTACAAATGACAGAACACATGTTCATCAGCAACAATTCAGTGGCAGGAGGGATTAAGGTTCACAAGCAGCTCCTTCCCCTCCTTTCCAGTATGTTTATCTCTGGATGAGGACAGTTACTCCAGCGATGTTACCTGATACTTTATAGTGTAGATATTGTTTAAGAATCCAAGTCCCAGTAGACTCTGACTTGATTGAATAATGCTGTTTTATCCCCTTGAGTTTTCTAATATTCACATTAGCTTTCTTAAATCCAAGCTAAACATACTCAGTGTAACTAATCTTTCCGTGCAGCTCTCACCTGAAAAACCACTAATTATTTTTCTTGCTCTAGGTTGTGCTTTCTAGATCTTCTTAACCCTTTCAGATCCTAAAGGTGCCACTAATGCATCAAAATATAGGATTTGGATATATACTGTTATGTTGGCACAACGCATGCGCGCTCGCGCTCCCGTATTCTTAAAAGGAGAACACGCACGCTGCTCCTGCTACTGTCTGCTACAGAAAGTAGCAGGAGCAGAGTACAAGACTCAAAGAAGTCTGAAAAAACACTATACATATTAAATTAATTTAAAAAAAATAACCCTAATCCGACCCTAACCCTATTCCTGACCCTAACTCTAACCCTATGCCTAACCCTAACCCTATGCCTAACCCCTGCCCTAACCTTAACTCTAACCCCTGACCCTAACCCTATGCCTAACCCCTGACCTAACCTTAACTCTAACCCCTGACCCTAACCCTATGCCTAACCCCTGACCTAACCTTAACTCTAACCCCTGACCCTAACCCTATGCCTAACCCCTGACCCTAACCCTATTCCTAACCCCTGACCCTAACCCTATGCCTAACCCTATGGCTAACCTTAACCATAAAACACACCTTTCCCCTTTTATTAAAAAATAGAAAAAAAACAGAATCATATATGAAGTAGACTGCAATACCACAATATCCAGCCTAGATGGCGCTACAGCAGTCGCCTCTACAGAAAGCCGACGGCGCGTCCGGGGGTGCACAGGCAGCACAGTGCGCCAACATAACAGGAAAGTACCTAGGATTTGTATATTTAGACTCCAATCTCCCAAGAAATAGGATCTATTAACTAAAGCGTGCATCATTTAATTGGGCTGAAAAGCCCAAAAATTCATTTGTGTAACCCATGATAAAGAAATCCTTTGTTACTTTGATTTTAAGAAAAAAACTATTTTTTTAAATATTTAAAGGCATATCTAGGTTTCCCTGTCCTTACCTTTTTCCAATCTAACACATGTTGCTTATATTAGAAACACACATCACATTGAGTAATTCTATACACATACAGATTTATTATTTATATAAAAATAAAACACCCCAGAGCAGCTTACATAGGCAGAGTGTGCCTACCAATAGAAACACTGCATTCAAATACAGTGTTTAAACCTTTACTAGCCTTCATGCCAGCAGCAGCTCAATGCAGAGATCTACAGATCAGTGTCCGACTCTTTCGGTTTCCTTCTCCGAGGGATTCTACACATCCCATGATTCCTTCCTGCCCAAGCTGCCATCACTGATTGAAGAAAAACAGCCCCAAAACATGATGCTGCCACCACCATGCTTCCCTGTGGGTATGGTGTTCTTTTGGTGATGTGCAGTGTTGTTTTTGCGCCAAACCTATCTTTTGGAATTATGGCCAAAAAGTTCAACTTTGGTTTCAAACCATAACACCTTTTCCCACATGCTTTTGGCAGACTTCAGACTCGTTTTTGCAAAATGTAGCCTGGCTTGGATGTTTTTCTTCGTAAGAAAATGCTTTAGTCTTGCCACTCTACCCAATAGCCCAGACATATGAAGAATACAGGAGATTGTTGTCACATGTACCACACAGCCAGTACTTGCCAGATATTCCTGCAGCTCCTTTAATGTTGCTGTATGCCTCTTGGTAGCCTCCCAGACCAGTTTTCTTCTCGTCTTTTCAGCAATTTTGGAGGGAGCTCCAGTTCTTGGTAATGTCACTGTTGTGCCATATTTTCTTCACTGTGTTCCATGGTACATCTAATGCCTTGGAAATTCTTTTGTACCCTTCTCCTGACTGATACCTTTTAACAATGAGATCCCTCTGATGCTTTGGAAGCTCTCTTTGGACCATGGCTTCTGCTGTGGGATGCGACTAAGAAAATTTCAGGAAAGACCAACTAGAGCAGCTGAACTTTATTTGGGGTTAATCAGAGGCACTTTAAATGATGGCAGGTGTATGCTGACTCCTATTTAACACGATTTGGAATGTGATTGCTTAATTCTGAACACAGATACATTCCCAGTTATAAGAGGGTGTGCAGACTTATGCAACCACATTATTTTTCTTTTTTTTTTTTCTTCCCTTAAAGATTTCAGTTTGTTTTTCAATTGAGTTGTACAGTTTATAGGTCACATTAACGGCGGAAAAAGTTCTGAAATGATTTATCTTTGTCTCATTTTTTTACGGCACAGAAACCTGACATTTTAACAGGGGTATGTAGACTTTTTATATCCACTGTATGTATGTATATATATATATATATATATATATATATATATATATATAGATATATATATATATATATATATATATATATATATATATATAGATATATATATATATATATGTATGTAAAAACATATATAAAGAAACCTTACCAACCTTCTTGAATGGAAAATTGGTACCAGGAAGAGTTTTGACTATAAAAAGGTGAGCCGACTTATGTAAGGCACATCCAATAGAAACGTAACATAGGGTAGAGGGGGGTTGGTTTAGATTTAGTGGTTTATTGGGGGGGGGAATAGTGTAGTGTTTGTACTTAGTGTCATGGGGTTAATAATAGGGTTCTCATTGTCCTATGAGGGTCCATAGACCCTTATGGGATTTAAAAGGGGATTAAACAGAGGCTTACAGGGGTCTGTATGGACCCCATAAGTGATGGGGTTAGATGGAGGCTTATGGGGGTCGGTATAGACCCTCCTAAGTGATGGGGTTAAATAGGCCTAGATGGGGTTAGATATGCAAGACAAGGTTACATAGGCTTAGACGGGGTTACATAGGCTGAGATGGAGTTAAATAGGCCTAGATGAGATTTAATAGGCCTAAATGTGGTTACATAGGCCTAGATGTGGTTGAATAGGCCTAGATGTGGTTGAATAGGCCTAGAAGTGGTTGAATAGGCCTAGATGGGGTTGCGTAGGCTAGATGGGTTTAAAAAGGATTAGATGGGGTTTAATAGGCTTAGAAGGGGTTAGATAGACTTAGAAGGGGTTAGATAGACTTAGAAGGGGTTAGATATGTTTAAAAAGGGTTAGATAGGTTTAGAAAGGGTTAGATAAGCTTAGAAAGGGTTAGATAAGCTTAGAAAGGGTTAGATAAGCTTAGAAAGGGTTAGATAGGCCTAGATGTGGTTACATAGGCACAGTTAGGGTTAAAGGGGGACCGTTGGGTTGATAGGGTATAGTTAGGGTTAATGGGGTATGGTTAGGGTTAATCCCCTACAGCAAGGGGTTCATTTATGGACACTGCAGGAGTCCGATCGGAGACCCCTGCAGCAAGGGGGCTTGATTGGGAGCAGTGGGGAGCTATGTAAGGGCTCAATAAGCCCTTGCGACTGCTACAAGCTGTCAGTAAGCTGCGGCTCAATTTGAACCATTTCTGGGCTTGCCGGGAGGTGATCGCAGCATTTGAATAGGGATTGGGGCTTTCTTGCAGCCGACACTCTCGTGGCAAGCAAGAGCAAAGGCTTTGACGGAAGTAAGCAGCGATTGAAGGGGCCGCAAGGGAACGCAGCTAGACAGCTATAAGCCGACGGAGGCCGCCATTACAATAGCGAAGAGACTTGCAGCGGCCTCTTGCGGCTACTTATTTCCAAATCGTAGCATTAGGACGAGGCCCTATGTAAGCAGCTCAGGGTGTGAAAAACAAGTTTGATTTTTAAATAAAATAAATCTGTATGTATATAGAATGACTCAATGTAATGCATATTTCTGATATAAGCAGCACATGTTCGATAAAGGTAAAAACAGAGAAACTTAGATATACCTTTAATAAGGATTTTTTTGTTAAAATAAAGATCTAAATTGTCTTAAATGTATTGGAAATATAAAATCCTTTGTGGGAGAATACATTTGAAAAAGGGATATGCTAGTCTTGTATGAATTCACTATTATATGGATTGCCCATCCCCATCCAACAGACGCCCTAACTAGGAATTTTAACTAATATAGTACCCTTTCTAAAGTGCCTTCCCAGGATAGATTTTTCTCTCTATAATACATCTTTGAGGAAACTTAAAATCTGTAACAGTGTAACTATAAAATTAAGGCTTAGACTGACAGTCAGTTAGGTGATGATTGTAACAAACTGAAGGTTACTGGGACTGTGTGTTACTTTATCTATTGTTTAATAATATGGGAATCCCTTTACTCTATCAAGGGAATGTCCTTTCTAAGTCAATGAATCTGGGCAATGTTAATTTATATATATTTATCTAGGACACATAGAGCCCTATTATATTAGAAGCCCATCAGTGACTCTAACCTGTAATTTTGGCTGCGGGTGTTTTTCTCTCTAAATGTTTAGATGTATCCTATTGACTCAAGCTCGGAACTTACGTCCTTCAGTCTCCACACGTAAAGCCTGTCTTTATAAGTAGGATTTCAGGGGGTGTGATCATATGATCTGGCAATAATTAAGCAAGCCCGTAAATTACTTCTTAGACACAGCCAATAGTAAATGAGACCGTCATCATGACGCCAGTAAAACATGGAAGTTAGATGTAATCTGCAACTGGAGACTATGAATTAACGAGAGCCAATAAGTAATATTTACCTATATGGCTTTCAATCAAGCAATTTCACAATCTATAAAATGCATTAGATCATCTGTTCTAATCCATGTGTGTTTCAGGATATGTATTAACCTCTTGAGTCCTGTGATCAATATTACACATAAAGAACAGTTAAAAATAAAAATTTTAATTGAATATTTGTGAGTTGGAAACTGTTGTGCAATTAATTCAATGTGCTTCCATGCCTTTAAAGTACAGTATTGTGTGTTTAATTGCGGTTACAGCTCTAATAAGTGTTTAAAAAAGTCCTTGCAAGTCCTATTTAGTACTCTTAATATTTTTGACAGAAACTTGATACTTTTTTCAGTTGTGCGTCAGACTTACCGTAATTTGCGAGCTAGAGCTACGGGTCTCATGGAATATCGATTTTGTGTAAATGTTATTATTTAGTTATTCTAAGCCCCAAGTTCCGTCTTTGGCTGGCCTGTAGTGATTGTGGGAGGGTAACTCATAATAAGAATGTGAATAGCTAATAAAACCACTCTCATAATTGCAACATATTCGAAGTGTGTATAAATGTATGATTTGGCCAATAGAATAGGGACCATAGTTGATATATCCCCTTGTACATCTTATTGTGTTGGCTTAATACCGTATTGGCCCGAATATAAGCCACACCGCATATAAGACGCATCTGTGAAATTCAAGGGGAAAAAATAAAAAAAAGGTATTATCCGAATATAAGCCGCATCCCTAAAATTGTAAAGAAACAGGCTTTCTAATCAGTATCTGTATTACCTTCGCTTGCGAGTTACAGGCAAAAAATTGTAGCTCGCAAAACGTCTCTAAAATCGCTATTCAATTGCTACAATTCCGTAGGATCCGCCGAATTAAAAACAAATCTAATCCAACCAATAGCCATAATACTCCCCTCAAAAATGTGCACAATTAAATCAAACATGAAGGAATGCACCAAAGGGGGTGGAAGAGCTGGACGTAATAAGTGTGGTCAAGACCCCCACACCTCCTACCTGAGGGACTCTTCCTATGTAGAAGACCCAATTTCTACCTAATAACCCTACACCTTAAATAGTGAATAGAGTTGAGTCATGTGCTCTCCCAAAAATTAGTACCATATGATGTAGGTGAAAAAGCCACCTTAAATACAGTATGTAAGACTTCGATTAAAAAACTTGTAGACAAAAACATTTAAATAGACCTATGGAAATTATAATTTGTTCACCAAACTTCATAGATATTAACATGAGTATAAAACCTCCATATTATTCTTGAAGATAACTAGGTGAAGTAATGATAAGTTACAACACTCTAAATACTTCCATCTGGACTGTTAAGATAAATGGAATTAGTAATATAGGACCCAAGAATTGAGTCTAATACATTTTGCATAGCTTAAATATCCTCAGGTGCTGTGATGTATAATTCACTAAACCTGTGTAATCGGTATTATGCTACTACCCCCTATATCAGTGTAGTATTTACTACTTCCTTATACTATCAAATTGGGCACAAGGTTGTTCTGATGTTTGGCTAGTCCAGGTTAAATGCGGTACATAATATGGCATAATTCCAATAGTTAATACAGAGGCAGTATGTGGCTATAAAATGTCTTTATTATTTAAAAAATACATGTGGTCACAAACTGTGACCAGGTATACTTAGCTTGGTGAAAGTAATGCACAGATATCCTCAATGTAAAGAAACAAGTATAAGTACTCCAAAGTCCAGACTGGTAAACCAGACGGTCGTTTTACCGCTAACTGCGGCTTCTTCAGTGGTGGTCTCTGTCTGTGTGAACTACTCTGGTGAAATCGCGGGTTTAAAAGGCGTGCGAACGTGCGTAACCCGTCATCACGTTACGCCTGAAAGTGATGTAATTTCCGGTCAAGCGTCATGGCTTACAAATTGAATCAACATCCAGTTCTGCCTATGTGGGCTTCTAATTTAATAGGGATATATATGTCTTACATTTTTTTCAACCTAAGGCCGTATTTAAGGTGTTTTTTTCACCTTGGTACTAATTTTTGGGAGAGTGTGTGATACAACCCTATTCACTATCTGAGGTGTAGGGTTATTAGGTAGAAATTGGGTCTTCTACATTGGTAGAGTCACTCAGGTAGGAGGCCTCCACCGGGATATCAGGGTTCTACTATTCTAACCCTAGGTGTCGGGGTCTTGACCAAGCTTGTTTCGTCCAGCTCTCCCACCCCCTTTGTTTGGTGCATTCCTTCATGTCTCATTTAATTGTACACATTTTTGAGGGGTGTATTATGGCTATTAGTTGGATTAGATACGTTTTTAATTCGTTGGAGTGTTAATAAAGTTTTGCTTTTTCAATTTTTTTCTTATATCAGATTATCATTACAGTATTAAGCATTGGGAAAGCTAATATTAGTCTATTACTAGAACAATTCCGTAGGAACTCACACCCGTAAACGGCAAATCTAAAAGAAAATCCTACGGATTCCAAATAGGATTAGCAAGGGGGATAAATGTAGAACCGTATTTGCAAATTAAAACTCAATACTGCACTGTAAAATACAGGGAAAGCAATGAATTACATTAGAATTAATTGCGCAACAGTCTGAAGCCCAAAAAATCGGCAATCATTTTTTTACAGTTGCAAAGATTAGCTGCACCCGTAATTTCCAAGATCGGAAATCGGAAAAAAAGTGTTGCTTATATTTTTTATATCTTTACCACTTTTATTGCATAACCATGTTACCGGTGGACTTTTTTGGAGATATATTTACTGATTTACTTTATATCTAGTGCTGATGTAAGCTCTAGATTTTTTTTAAGTAGGAACACATACGGTAATTGGAAAGAGGTCTACAAGGACTGCAGAACTGGACGGAAATTTAAAAAAATAGTACTAGTATAGACTTGTAAGTAACCTGGTGGTGCCACTCTGCATGTTTCTAATAAAGCTACATGTGGTCACGTATTCCTACTAGACAGAACAAATTATATTATTTTTTTGCATTATAACACGTGCAAGTCAAGGAAGTTTGTGAACTATTAAGGTGTGTTACATATGCTATTGTCATTAGAGAGTACTAAATAAGATTTACATAGTACTACAATCATTGTATATATAATTTGCTGCATTAAAGGGAAATAACAGCTTTATAATAACTTGTGTATACTTTTTATTGTACAAGAGTGTTTGGACAATATTGCCGCAAAATCTGTTTTCGTTCTTTTCTCAGCTTTTTAGCTGTCTCTCATTACTATATCTTGATTTTTCAGACCTTAGGGGGAAATTAAAGGAATAATTGGAACAGAACATGCACTGGATTCAATTATTATATTTTTTATACTATATATATTAAATATTATACTATATATTTACTACTATATGGTGGAGGGCTTCTATTGCTCTTTTGCCCACCATATAATAAATGATTGTTGTTGTGAACTACCTACTCATAAAGTCCACAACATAAGCGGATATCCCTCTGCACGGTGATGATAGCCAGTAGCCTTGAGACAGCTGGACATGGGTGGGATTCCTGACTTGTGTATAATCCAACCCTAGCTTTGCTAAAAGCTGCGTGATACAGCTGGCATATGCTTAATGGAAGCCATGTTTAATAATGGCTATGGATTGAAGAGCGAGGCACATTTGCATGTCCCAGCTCAGCTTCCAAGAATGCAGTGTAATAACTGTTTTTCTCAGAATTCTGAGCTTGAAGCAGTTTTTTTTTACTTGTTTTAGACATTCCAATGTGAACACAGATGTACTATTTATTTATCTATAATTTTAATGGTAGGTGTATTTTGACAAGGAGAGACAGAATAATAAAAAAAAAAAAAAAAAAAAGGAAAAACGTTTATGTTTTGTCTGTTTGAATTAATAGAAACAGAACAAAAGTTTCTCCATATCCCAATACTAATACCAGAAAACGCAACAATGCTATAGCCGTCTGTGGTTGTCCAAAACAAAATTATGAGTTGTATTATTACAGTACACAGGAATTATTATTATTACATTGTATTATTTTTACCAAATATGAGCCATTATAGTATAGCTAATATTATTTATCAGGCATCAGACTGATTATATGTTGTGAGCATGTGGGTTGTTGCTAACGCTTGCGGGCTCGCGTAGCGAATCCGCAGCAACTGTGGCCTTCACAAAAGGCGCCAAAGGTGCTCCTTGCGCTGGGCCACATTTGCGGAGGTGGATGCTCCCACGTCGGCTGCAATGAGACGCAGGCGGGACTTACACCGGAAAATTTACGGACTTAACATCCAAAAATACGAGCCCGAACGCCCGAACCGCGCACACATAAAAACATTAAAAACACAATAAATAAACACAACAAATATATAAAAAGCTTACCCACAGCAGGGGGGGGGGTTAGGGTGGGGCGGGTACCCAGGACCTCTGCAAGTGAAGTTACACCTCAATTTAAGTCCAAATTCCAGAGTTTACACACACAAAAATCCCCTAAGCAAGAGAAAAAATGGCAGCCGAAAGTAAACGGAAACAAGGCTACAGGACCTAAACACGCAAAACACCACCAAGCACATACATTTTTTCCAAAAAGCAGTATGAGGTACAAGATACACCATTGGTAAGGACGCTACATCATACACAGCCGCGTAGCACACACATTAGCCGCCATTTTACAACACTAACTTACGCAATGCGGTAGTACACAGCTTCCCTAACGGCTTTCCCTCTCACACGCAGCCTATTTACACTAAACACTGCACACATTGCTGACACTTACACCTCAGCTCCACAAAACTGCAAGTCTACATTATATGCTGCAGATTGTCAGCTCTTCAGCACAATGCTTCCTGCATATATTACTTCCAAATAGGTAAATTATATTAATTTATTAATGTATTATTTCATTACCGTACAAAAACAAATATACACAAAAACAAAACAAAAAAAATTCCCAGAAACACAAAACCCATTCACCGGCGTCTCCACCAAACAGCATTACCTGCCTTATAATTTTATTGCCGTAATTTTTTGACGGGCAAATTGCTAGTATATATATATATATATATATATATATATATATATATATATATATATATATATACTAGCGACTTGCCAGTCAAAAATGACAGGGCAATAAAATTGTAAGGCAGGTAATGCTGTTTGCCATAGACAGTAAGCATTTTGGTCGTGTGAGATCCTTCGGCGCTCATTGCGAGCCTCGCGCTGAGCGCCATTGGCGCACGTGGTGAAGGGCTTTGCCGTTTATTGTGATACTGTGTTTTTTTATTATAATTTTTTTTCTATATGTAGTTTTTCATGATAATTAATTAATGAAATCATAAATTAATATACTTAATGGTTGCGAATGTGTATGTGGATGATTTAGCGTCCTTGCTAATAATGTATATTATACCTCCTCCGGCTTTTTGTAAAAGTCGTATGTGCCTGGTGGTGTTTTGCGGCTTTAGGGGTCGGGTAGCCTCGTTTTTTTCAGCGGCCATTTTTTCTCTCGCTTAGGTGTTTTTCGACTCTGGAAATTGTCGTTAAATTGACGTGTAAGATGACTTGCAGACGTCCTGGGTGTGCCCCTTTGCTGTGTGTAATGTTTTTATTTAATTTTGTTTGTATTTAGTGTTTTTCGCTGTGCGCGGTTCGGGTGTTAAGTTTGTATTTTTTGCGGCTCGTATTTTTTTTATGCAAGTCGCGGTATCCTTTTGTATGTGTTACGGGCCGTATTTTTTTCCTGCAATTTTTTCAAAGTGCTACGGGTCTCGTAGTGTGAATTGTGTATGTGAGTTTTGTGTTCATGTGTAGTCCCGCGGGTTGTAGGTATGATGGTAAAGTGTTGCGGGGTCGTAGGGATGAGCGCCTACGGCGCACATCTCCACTTCGGCGCTCCCTGCCTAAGTGCTACGGGGTCGTAGGGACGGCCCTGTTCCCGTTGCGTTAGTAACGGATTTTAACAAGCCCGACTGCCGACAACTATATATGTGATACACACGCAAGAATCCAGAAGAGGGTAAATATTCTAATACAATAAATCCTGAAAATATATTCAAGAGAAGTAGATTTTCCGGACTCCAGCAACCATACTGCAAATATTTATTCTCTTCTGTATAATATGTATGTATCATATTCGAAAAATTCTATATATTGTTGCACATACATTTTTCCAGGGTGTGGGAGGTCTCTGAATATGAAAACGTTCTCTTCGCCTACAAAACAATATAAAACACAAGCAGTGTAATGTTTTACAGCGTTTAATCACTTCTCACTACCTTTGTATAACCTAATATGGGCTGTATGGCAGGAAATGTAATTCACATATGCTGTTTCTCATTCAGAAAGAAACCTAGAATAGGATATGGAGTGCTGCAAGCCAAATCTTCATTCAGATCCAGGATCCATGGACGCCACTGTAATTGAGAGACATTCCCAACCAGATAACTACAGACTTTCATTTTCCTTTCAAATAATAGCTCTTCCGAATCAGTTCCAAATAAAACATTAATGTTCTTCAACTTAAAGCAAACTGCCTTGAGCTAAATTTCTAACAGATTACACAGTTTCTTGTTTTAATTTGCCAGAGTGTAGTTTACAGAGAAGCATTGCTCGGAGCTCTAAGGCATGTAGCTCGTCTCGCAATATTTCCGTTCAAATGGTTTCTCTCTAATGACGCTGAATGGAAATCAATAAAGAAATGTTATTGTGTGCCTTCCCCTACCACAGCTATCTGATTGATCATTACGATGATTGAGATCTGATTAAAACAAAAGTACAAAATGATTATCCCCAGAGACCAGATCCAAGTGAGATTTTGGCAAAAAAAGCAGCTGACATACAATCATTTCCTCAGCAGTCATCATTCTTTCCCTCCAAGAAATACATACACTAACTTGAAATTGTGTTCAGTCCTTTAGTTGTGTCTGATTCTCGGTGACCATATGGACGAAGCACACCAGGCACATCTTCGCGTTTATGGTTGTGCTTATTCATAAGGTTTTCTTGGCAGAATGGGTTGCCAGATCCTTCTCCAGTAGAGCAAAATGTATCTGTCCTCTTTGCAATGATCTGCCCATCTTGGGTGACCCTACATGGTACAGGTCACAGCTTAAATGCATATTTAAAGCCCGTAGGACTTTAGGACAAAAATGTAAAATGAAATAAACTATTTATGCCGATTTGAGAGTTGGGGAATGTTGTGCTTTTAATTCTAAGAACTAAAATCACTTTCACTTGTAATTCAGGATTGCTTTTTTATTTGATTAAGAAGTGCTACAATTCGTAAGTAATCCCTTTGCGACACCTCCTAGGTACAAGTAACCTGTGGTACGCGTTTAGCCATTTACGGGCTTGGCGGAAGGGTTAATGGGAGCAATTGAATAGTGGTTAGGGATTTTTTGTGGCCGCAAGTCTTGGAGGGAAGTAACTTGCGATTAGCAGAATCGCAACGGAAAAAAACGCGCAGCACGTATCCCGATCGGAACACACAAACAGAAGGAAATTTAATAGCAACGTAGCTTGCTATCAGCATTTGCGAGCCCGAATCTCTAAAACATAGCAATTGAATGAGGCCCTAAGTCATAAAATGCAGGATTTAGCCCTCTTGAAAATTTGGTGGTTTTTAAACACTTAACCTCAAACACTACATTTTGTTTCTAAGGCCTAGCTTAATCTCTATCTTCTGCATTAGTCATCTAAAAAGTAAATTATAAATCTGTATTCCCTATATCTTACATACACCTAAATCTGATATTTAACAAATTGTGAAATTCACCTAAAAAAATAATTAAATCAAAGTTTAACCACTTATCACTAACACTATACCCTGTCAAAAAATAGGCAGATTGATAAATGTATCCATTGCTGGGGAATAGTAGTATGATCGTAGGTAAGGCGTCTATCAGGATTTCTTCTTTTCTACGGTCCTGGTCCCCCACATTTTATGATTGCCATTTAATATCTACAATTAAATTGATGAATAAAGTGTATTTTTATATATATACATACAGTGGATATAAAAAGTCTACACACCCCTGTTAGAAATATCAGGTTTCTGTGCTGTAAAAAAATGAGACAAAGATAAATCATTTCAGAACTTTTTCCACCTTTAATGTGACCTATAAACTGTACAACTCAATTGAAAAACAAACTGAAATCTTTTTGGTGGAGGGAAGAAAAAAAAAAAGAAAAATAATGTGGTTGCATAAGTCTGCACACCCTCTTATAACTGGGGATGTTCAGAATTAAGCAATCACATTCCAAATCGTGTTAAATAGGAGTCAGCATACACCTGCCATCATTAAAAGTCCCTCAGATTAATCCCAAATAAAGTTCAGCTGCTCTAGTTGGTCTTTCCTGAAATTTTCTTAGTCGCATGCCACAGCAAAAGCCATGGTCCACAGAGAGCTTCCAAAGCATCAGAGGGATCTCATTGTTAAAAGGTATCAGTCAAGAGAAGGGTACAAAAGAATTTCCAAGGCATTAGATATACCATGGAACACAGTGAAGACAGTCAAAATCAATTGGAGAAAATATGGCACAACAGTGACATTAACAAGAACTGGAGCTCCCTCCAAAATTGATGAAAAGACGAGAAGAAAACTGGTTTGGGAGGCTACCAAGAGGCCTACAGCAACATTAAAGGAGCTTCAGGAATATCTGGCAAGTACTGGCTGTGAGGTACATGTGGCAATAATATCCCGTATTCTTCATATGTCTGGGCTATGGGGTAGAGTGGCAAGACGAAAGCCTTTTCTTACGAAGAAAAACATCTAAGCCAGGCTACATTTTGCAAAAACACATCTGAAGTCTCGCAAAAGCATGTGGGAAAAGGTGTTATGGTCTGATGAAACCAAGGTTGAACTTTTTGGCCATAATTCCAAAAGATATGTTTGGCGCAAAAACAACACTGCACATCACCAAAAGAACACCATACCCACAGTGAAGCATGGTGGTGGCAGCATCATGCTTTGGGGCTATTTTTCTTCAGCTGGAACTGGGGCCTTAGTTAAGATAGAGGGAATTATGAACAGTTCCAAATACCAGTCAATATTGGGACAAAACCTTCAGGCTTCTGCTAGAAAGCTGAACATGAAGAGGAACTTTCAGCATGACAATGACCCAAAGCATATATCCAAATTAACAAAGGAATGGCTTCACCAGAAGAAGATTAAAGTTTTGGAATGGCCCAGGCAGAGCCCAGACCTGAATCTGATTGAAAATCTGTGGGGTGATCTGAAGAGGGCTGTGCACAGGAGATGCCCTCGCAATCAGACAGATTTGGAGTGTTTTTGCAAAGAAGAGAGGGCAAATCTTACCAAGTCAAAATGTGCCATGCTTATAGACTCATACCCAAAAAAACGGAGTGCTGTAATAAAATCAAAAGGTGCTTCAACAAAGTTGTGCATACTTATGCAACCATATTATTTTATTTTTATATTTTTTCTTCCCTCTACCTAAAAGATTTCAGTTTGTTTTTCAATTGAGTTGTACAGTTTATAGGTCACATTAAAGGTGGAAAAAATTCTGAAATGATTTATCTTTGTCTTATTTTTTTACAGCACAGAAACCTGACATGTTAACAGGTGTGTGTAGATTTTTATATCCACTGATATATATATATATATATATATATATATTTTTTTTTTTTTTAAATTACCATAATTTTAACTTTAAAATTCTTGATTTAATATCCTAATATTGGCTGCCATTCATCTAATAAAGATTAACAAACATCAATGGCAATTACACAAAATGTTACCTACGTGCTCAGCATATTATAGGTTTTCTTTGAACAAGTTTCTATACGATGCAAGTCGGTAATAAACCACAGTAAAGTTAATTGCTTAATTAACTGCATCCATGAGCAATTGAAATAAACAATTATTGTCTTTCCAAGTAACTATTACAATATTATATTATCAAAATGCCCAAATGCATGCATGTAATCAAACCAAGACACTTCTATTAACTTATATGTACTTAAAAGGTATATGGAGGTTTCCTTGTTTTTTCAGACCTTTTAAGTGTACAATATATATTAAAATCCTTTAAAAAGGTACACCTAAGTTATCCTGATTGTAACTTTTTCTAACACATTCTGTCTATATCCTAAACACATATTACATGGAGTAATTGTATACACATACAGTTTGATTTTATTTAATGAAAAAAAAAAGGTTTCCACACCCCCAGAGGTAACTACATAAGCTACATGTACCTACCACTTAAACCACTGCATTTGGGTACAGTTTTTAGTCCGATACTAACCTTCCACATAGTAGCAGTGCAGTGATTCAGAGCAGTTGCATCATTCAAGGGAGGAGGGAGAGGAGTGGCATGGAGGGAAAAAAAGACTACACAGCCCATGATGCTTTGCTGCAGACTGAATTCCCATAAATTGCAACCATGTTATAGCTACATGTGATTGGCCAAAACAAATCATTACTTTTATGCTAATTTATCTTGGGTTTTTAGTGGACGTTTACTCTTAAATTCAACTGCCAGAAAATAGGAGAAATGTTGCTAACTTCAGGCTAAGTTTATTAATGTTTATTTTGGGATTTTTTCATATACTTCTAATTCTCCTCTATCAGATGCATTCATAATCCATAAAGCTTAAATATGCCTTTAAGGAAGAGAAGGAGTTGAAACTGAGAAAATACAAGTTTGGTACAAGAAGAAGATGGACAAATAAGTAAATGAAAGGTGTTTTAAAGTCCAAAATTTCCAATTTTAATTTAATGTGATAATAAAAAAAAATAAAAAAATGTAAAAAAAGAAAATATATACAATCTTGTGAATGGGTCCCTGTCATGAATCACCCAGGGGCCATATTGGATTTGGTGTGAACTATGCTGGGGCCATTTTGTGACTGGCAGCAGTGGCCATTTTGGGCTTGATTATCTTACACATGCTGTTGCCATGTGGAAGAACAAAAGGTTTGGGTTGTGGTGATAATATGTTAGTATTATATTGTATATTGTATTGTGGAATGATAGCTATGTTTTAATTAGTCAACCCTCCCCCATTGTATAAACTCTCAGTCAGGAGTTGGCCATATGGTCTTTAGAGTAAACACTTGAAGTGATAGCAAGGCCAGAACAAAGAGATTTGCCAGACTGCCAGGCACCGTAGGACAATGGGATAGTACAGGGGCTTCCAGCCTCAATACTAGGGCCATAGGCCAGGGCAGAGATGTTACTCTCTCCACAGACAGGGAGAGAATGAGCTTGTAGCCACACCTAGTGGGAAGGCCTGGGGGAGGAGATTTATAAGTTCCCACAAATTACTTCTGTGAGAATGGCCAGAGGGGAATGAGGGTTTGACTAAGAGTAGCCACTCCCTCCACTGTGTGTGTGTGAAATGTTTTAAATATGTGGTTCCAAAATAAAACGTGGTTCATAATTTTCATCAAGACGTGGTGTGTAGATGTATTATTTACCCGGGGACATATGCTTGCAGTAAGATTCGTCAGACTTACTGTCAATATTGCTCAGTCTAAACCAAGGGCTGAGACATGATGTTCCTGTACTCAAAGCTACTCCAAGGTCCAGAGTAACCCAAATCAAGTCAGCAGACCCCAGCCAGAGAGTGGGTCGTGACAGTCCCTCGTTACACTATTTCTCTATCTGCTTTGGCAAATATACGGATAAGATTATGATCTCATTGACACTTTTCACAAGGAACTAATAGAAATGGATATATAAAGGTAATAACTCACATACATGTTTATTTGCATTTAGAGGTAAAATTGTTCTCAGAATATTAAAATCCATAACTGCTAATAAAGGAACATTAGAGAGCCTCCAGAGCTGCTCGATAAGTGGTTAAATCCTAAATATTTTCTGCAGCCAACAAGTCTGACAGTAAATTAAAGCAAAGGCCAAAACAGTGAGCAACGCTCATAAACCATAATTGTTATGGAATAAAACATAAGGAATGTTACAAGAATGAAATATTCTGAAGTCCTTCGTTCCTAATAACAAGAACTGACAGACCTGTCAAAAGTCCGGACTGCAAGATACAAGCAGGACAACTAGCTGAATGCGGGTACAAACCCAGATTTATTACATGTAATGAAATCTGCATTAATTTGTCGTTGCCGTGTCATTTTGTTTCATTATTATCATTTAAAATGCTGCATATTTACTGTATTATTAAGGCAAATGAAAAAGTTACTTCTTCTGTTCCAAAGTTATTGTTGAAGTCATTAAACTACTTATGATGAGGCAAACCAGATATTTAGACTTAAGTATAGGGCTCCACCTGTTTAATAAAAGTGACTTGTGAGAAATATTGCAAGCTACTTTAACTTAATTATTTTTATGTAAATCAACTAGAGTTTCTGCCACTAACTGAGCATGTAATTGTTGAATAGATTCTAAAATAAATGCCAGACAGAGCCGAGTACAGTATAATTGTCTGCAATAATTACAATGGCATAAATTGAATAACTACTATTCCATCTATTGAATCTCAAGCAGCATAATACACTGGTGTGTAAATCTGTACCCGGCTAATCCGATCTATTGAATACAGAGTGCTTCTAGTTAATTATCTGTTATACTAGCTCTTAGCCTGGAATAAATATAACTTAATTGCAAGTTTTTTTCCCACATCATGGTAGGGATTATTCAAGATGTATGATAGGACACTAAGGATAACAGCTACGTATTTGGCGCTATACTGATTTCTTAGGACAATCCTAAACAACGGACACATACCATTATCATGCGTTTAGATGCAAGTAAAATATGTCAGAAGATCCTTCTGGATTTGTTGTGCTCGCTAACCCAGGGAACAAATTAATCCTTTAGATTGTATAAGTGAGAGTTTTCAATCTTGTAAGGTGCTTGGTCAAATCACTAAGGACGTCCATTCTTTCCATGTTATAAAATTAGTTTTGCCTTATTTTGTACTTCACCCCCGTTTAGAGCTACAGACTATTGGCCCTTTTCTATTGGAAGCCTGCAAATGCCTCAAATTCATCATTTTTTCTCTCTATAAAATGTTTAGATGTATTCTATTGACTCCAGCTCGCAATTTACCTCCTTAGGCGTGAACTCTTAAATCCTGCCTTTTTAAGTAGGATTTCAGGGGGCGTGATCATATGATCTGACAATATTTAAGCAAGAGTGTAATTTACCTATTAGACACAGCCAATAGTAAATGAGACTGTCATAATGATGTCATCTGCAATCAGAGGCTACAAATTAACGAGAGCCAATAAGTAATATTTGCTGATCAGGCTCGTAAACAAACAATCTAGCAATCTATAAAATGCATTCGATCATCTGTTTTAGTCCATGTGGGGGTTCATAATCTGTATTAACTCCTTGAGTACTGGGATCGATATTACTCAGAAATAAAATTAAAAATATATTTTTTTTAATTGCATATTTGTGGATTTGAGACTGTTGTGTAATAAAGTTTAATGTCTTTCCATGCCTTCCCATGATTTTAAAGTACAGTATTGTGTGTTTAAGTAATAAAAAAACCTTCAACAAATCTATGAGTGCAGGCATGGATTACGGGACTCGCGTAAAACAGGACAGCTAATTGGTCAATGTAAGGTAACCTGAGTCCACGTAATGCTGTGCATGACAATCACAGCCTTCCCCCAAACAGCCTGACACAGCGCACTCTGCATTTTAACATACAATGTGCTCTTTTACTCCATGAAGAGCACTTACTTTGCGTTCAGTTGCCCTTTAAGCAGGCATATTAAGATTCTGCTTTGGGAAGCCTAAACCTGTAGCCCTGAAGTAAGCGAGGGCTGCAATGATCAATAGAGTTTGAAAAACACTATTCAATTGTCCAAATCGCAATTACATGAGCCTGAAATGGACCCCGTAAATGTTACGGATATTCAATTAGCCACTTTTAGCTACTCTCATTCCAGTTGCGAGTTACAGGCTCAAAAGCACTGCAGGTGTCAAAAACGTAACTCCGTCCTATCTCATCCTTTGATGTTTCAAGCCTGTAAAAGTTATCCATGCTAAATACACAAATCCATATTCAATTAAAACAACAATTCAAAAATCCCAGAATCTACAAAAGGAGAATGAAGAGGTTGCTGGCACTGCAAGAGGAAGATGTAGTTACCTGGGATTTATTAAAGTGGATGTGCTAGTAGCCAAATTGGCAAAACTTTAAATTTTTCCTGTTAGAAGACAATTCAGGGTTTAAAGGCATATCTAAGTGAGCTGGATTATAAATGCATCTGATAGATGAGAATCAGTAGTGTATGCAAAAAAAATTTATGCATGAAAAAATATCAAAATAAACATTTAAACACGTACCCTTAAGTTAGCAATATACCTTGTAATTTCTGACGGTTTAAAGAGGGTGTTAACCTTGTTTTTCAACTAAGGCAAACTCCTGAAAGTCACAACCTGTACCAAGATGCTATGCAACCTGTTATGTAACCCCCCAGGGGTGTGCAATTCCAGATAGTAGTACCCAGCATATAAATATGTAAGTGCATTCAACTTTTCAATATAATAATTATTTTTCTACTTATCTGTGGTTGCTTTTTAGCAAACATTTGCAACCCAGGAAATGTCTATTTACCTTTAGGGATCCCATGGACAGAAGAGTGAAAATGGCATTAAAAATAACCTTTAAGACCTCAGGAAACTCAATGAAGACGTAAGTGGTGCCCATGTGTGTGGCAAGAGCAATATAACACTGCTTAGCGCATAAGGAGGAAGCAAAAGCAGACTAGGTATTGAGAGATTAACTCCTCGAAATAGTGACTTTTCTGAGGATTATCTATGTGACATCCCATGGGAGATTTACGAAAGTCAAGAAGGAGAATATTGCTTTCCATAGCCAGGTTATACATCTACACAGCTGTTCAAAGATAAGGCCATTACATCAATATCAAAGATTGTTCGGGGTACAAAGAGGCTTTTCCTTTACACTGTCTAGAAAATATTTTTGAGGGGAGAGATTTTAATTATTCCACAAACTTCCATTTGATCACCTCCAATCACTTTTTTGTATCATTTTAGTATTTTATATGAATTAGTATTTTATGAATTAGGATTTTTTTTTTTTGATTAATTCGTTTTTTAGTTTGGATAATGTATTGTGTATTTTTTATTTTTGTAAGTTATTGGCGTGGTTGTAAGGAGTTGTTTTTAAATATAGTGTTTTGGGTTTTATCCTTTAGATTACATAGGGTCTATACAGTCCCCCATGGCAGTTAGGCCTTAATTTAGATACCATGGGATTCTTTAAAAAAACAATGGTAGTTAAGAAGTTAATAGTGATATCATAAGGTCTGTATGGACCCCCTGGCATTTTGGGATTTACGAGGGATACCATGGGGGTCTTTAAGGACCCATATGGTATTGGATTAATTTTAAGTGGCACAGTGGTCATTTAAGGACCTCCCTGCCATCAGGAATAACTATTAACAAACCCTGTGGTGGGGGTTAACATTTCGGTAACTTTAGGACCCCGTAGCACAGAGAACATATTTTAGGTGCCATGTGGGTCTCAATGGACCCCAATGGTTATGTTAATCAGCGATCAGGTGTGATCAGGGACAGGGGGATCAGGTGTTTGCGGTGAAGGGGCCAATTGGGTGAGAAAAGCTAAAAGCAGCCCCAAAGACAGTGATATTATGAGTTGAATAGTTATTTTGTGCAGAAGCAATTCATCATATTACGGATGTGTGAAAATCAATGGGTAAACAAGTGTAATATTGTGAGTATGGGTTATTCTAGTGCATTGCAAATAGCTCACTCGCAATAAATGTTGAGAAGGGTGAATAAAATAGCTAGGGAAAGTTATTTACCACTATTTATAACTTTACGAAATAGGCAACTGAATAGGGCTCAAATATATATTGTTATCTCATACTACTGCATTGTGCAGAGTACAATCCCCCCCCCAAATTTTTTTTATTTACTTCATACTACAACACAAATTCAACTGCCAAAAACATCTTGCAGTCCATTCTTATAATAAAATATTAGGACCAAAGTTCAAACATGTAGGAAGCGAGAATGGTCAAGAATTAACTTTGGACAAAGAAAACACATAATTATTATCTTATATTTTAATGCGCCAACATGTTCCTTTCCCCGGTACATTGGTACGGAATAAGGAGAAATACAATATTAACAAACTGTAAGAGATGGAGAGCCCTGTTTTGAGCTTAAAATCTTTGCAGAAAGAGTTTTTTCCAAATGTGTAATATATGAGGAAAAGTGCTAGTATATAAAATTAATGAACCATTTAAAAGACGCTTTTGAAGAAAAGGGTGTCTACCAATGGTATGGATTCTGATATTGTCTGTGGAGTTTCCAATAAAGTAATATAACTGGGAATTTCAGCACAATTTTAACTACCCATGATAAGACCACATGCTTGTAGAAGACATAAAGAAATCCCTATAAGCACTATACCAAAGAAATGCTTTTAAAAAGGAAAATATCTGCAGACATGACTTGTCTAAGAACGATGGAGCCTTTCTTTAATCCACTATCAGTCTGTGGGGCCGGTTTATTGTTCTGCAGTGTTCTTTAGGCTCCCTATGAGAGTAAATTGTTTTTTTAAGCATAAATCAGATGGAGGCCAACATGAGATGAGAAATCTATGTGGCCAGCTAAGTGACGTCACGATAACCACACACTTCTGGAATGGTCAATAATTGCTTGTGTTCCAAAGATACAAACTTGGGAACTGTGTCTGAAGTGACAACAGTGAGCTTACCCCACCCAATACAGTTTGCTTGTCAGGAAATATCATGTTACAAATAGAAATAGAATGAAATATGTTTATGCTCAGACTCTCACGTTGAAGGATTTCGTTTAAACAGATACAAGAGCCATGTTCTTGGTTTTTCGATGGTGGAGAGTTTTGTCTTCTATCAAAATGTATGGTTCTCGAATGTTTCCCAGTCAATTACATATATATATATATATACATATACACAGGCATAAAACAATTCCAGCAACTTTTTGCAGCAGGTATCTAGAGCAATATATCTAAGAAACAGAAACATGATGGTAATAATCTAGGTATTTTGAAATGGGACACAGCTTTCCATTGGAAAAAAACACTTTTATATCATTTTCCACATACATAATAAAATCTAAGTTGGATACTTAATTGCATGTGATTAAAGGTCCTTGGACTTTTTAAATTTTATGGTTCTTGTTAAATTGGCAATCTTTTTTTTTCAAGTCCAGGAAGAGACTGCAAACAATAAAGCTATATATAAATGAGCAAGCATAGCTTAAAGCTACAGTATCAAAATGTTCACGGCCACCCAAGTACAGTAAAGACGCAAAAAAAAAAAAAAGCCTCCCTATAACAATCTAACATTCTCTGACCACACACAGGCTGTGGCAGAATATATATGCATATTAAGGGAAATTGTACAACAATATAAGAGCAAGTATATAAATGAGAACATTTTGAAAGTGTGCCATTTCCTGACTGATAGCTCTCAGGAAGGTTTAAACTGTAAAATAAGGAAGAGAATGAGCCAGCAACTAAGAAATGATCGTCCAGGATTTTATTCTTTTCCTTCGTTATTTGTGGAAACATATTTATGCTTTTCTGGAGCAGAAAGTCTTCGGGATGATTTATCTGAAGCAGCAGAGTGTTGGTTTTTGCCGTTCTTGCCAATAAGTTAATAAATTACTCTAGGGTTTTATTAAACTCCACATGTAACAAAAGACAGATTCTGCACCGTCATTATGTGCGTGAAGGTGGCCTATGAAAGTGTGCTAATTCAAATAATATGCAGATATTAATTTATTATGTACAAGAAACTACAGGGTGAAAGAATGAATAGTGTTCTTTTATTTTTCATTCTTTAGGAAATCGGTTTAATTTACAGGAGCAGCAGAAGTTTGTGGAGCCACAGAATTAACTACATAGTTGAGGCATACCTTCTTAAAATACACAAATTAAAATCCATATAGGAAACTTAACATTTATAGTTTGTTCACTTGCAAACAGCACTTTCAGTATAATGGAGACTGTTTTATGGAAATGATTTTTAAGGTTTTAAGTTATTGCTCCACACAAGAATTTTTTAATGGGCACAAATAAACATGTCTTTCCGATTATAAAAATAGAGAGCATAACTTGAAGTTATATTAACTCCAAAGTAAATTATGTTTTTGAACACAGTTTAGTTTTAACCATGAAAATATACTTGTAAAATAAAACAATTAATTGGACTTATTCTAATCATTATACAGAAATCATATTTTCTATTTAAATATTGGTATTTGTATTATTCTATCAATACCATTTATTGTAAAACTGTCTTAATATTAATCAGTAAAGGTAGGTTAAGAATTTACAAATGTATTCATTTATTAAAAGAAAGTGTTTTTTAAAGTTTAAATAACACTTTTTGTGTCATAGTAAATATATTATTCCCATAATTAAAGAATAGCAAATTTATTTTGTTTTTATTTTTGGTCACAAATCAGAAAGTGATTCTTAACTGGAATTATCTAGATTCTATATGAACATAATCACTAGCATTTGACTATATTTCATTATTTGTATTCTTTATGTTAAAAAAAAAAGATTGTAAGAAATCACTGTATATAGAGACCTGTATAATTGCATGGTCTATCTAAATCAGACAATTAATTTGCTCTCGGTTTGGCAAAATAACCATGGCCTTTATAAAAAAAAAAAATATATATATATATATATATATATTTTTTTTTTTTTTTTTTTTTTCTAGTGTATTACAATGTTTCCATTATGTCTAAACACACAGTCAAGCATAAAGCAGTAAAAATAAATTACATAATAATAAAATATAAAGTACAAAAATAAATATAAAATAAAAAAATTACTAGACACCACCGAAAAAAAATACAAAAGAGAATTTATAATGCACCAATATTTCAGTGGCAGATCATGTATTTTAGGGTAGTTATAATTTCAACTACCATTCAGAAAACCAATACAGAAGGTTGTAAGGGCTGTGCTTTTATGAGCTTTTTACAATTACTGATATTAAGCAACAATTACAATGTATCATAGTTATTACAGGTACAAGAATTACTGGAAATATAACTGCACACTGCTGTTGTACAATACCTTATACCAAAACTTTGCATGTTTAAGAAAAAAAAACTATTATTTCAATAAATCCAGTAATAAAATTAAATTATATAAACTGAAAAATACATATAGTCAGAGGGGAAGTGGTAGAAGTGTGGATGGTGACAATATATTTAATAGCATAGTTACAGTACATAGTAATTGAGCTTGGTAAAAAACACTTTTAGTCCATCAAGTTCAACCTTTTAAAATCTTCTAAAATTTTTGTAATATGTGGATTAATTGTTAATTAATATCACAAATATGTATCTTGTATTATGGTCTACTCCTTATCTTATAATGTTTAAAATGTTCAATGTATTAAATTGTGTTATTAATTTTATAATTTTCATCTTTCAAAACTATACAGTATTCCAAAATAAAAATTAACAAATAAACGCTTGGATTTTGATCATTTTCACGTAACAGGTTAACAGAATCTAAGCTCGGCATATAATAAATCTTACAAAAATCGGGGAAACTCAAAACAGAGAGTCTGAAAACTGCTATATGTTTTTGTGCTTTTCATAAACCAAATTTTTGGCCTAAATTTTAACACTTAAAAAAATGATAAAAAATATTGGTAAAGCATAATAATAATATACTGGAGGTGTTGCAGAATTTCCACAATTATACAAAGCCAGCACATGCATCTCAGATACAAAAAAACAAAAGGATGAACCATTAAATTGAAGTTTAATCCAAGTAACAAGCACAGCTTCCTTATCGTGCAATATTCACTGCAAGAAATAAATCTGTTACGCACAGGAAACCTCAATCCAAGAATCTTTTCCAGTGTTAGAAGGATTATCAGACTTCAGAAAACCAACCTGTGATAAGGCACCGTTTGGGGTTTTGAGTGTGAGAGCTTTTCAGCCCTTTGGGCAAAGGTTTTGCTGTGTGGTTACAGATGAAGATTTCTTTTACATTCGTTGTGGTGAAAAAAGAATCCAGAAGCAATATTACCTTACGTAGCAGGGTTTCCCAGAAAAATCCTCCTTTTTAACTACTTTACTTGCATAGATAGATAGATAGAAATTACAATTTAATATAGTTTGTTTTCTTATATAAATTCTGAATTATATCTATGCTGAGTTTGGATGAACAGCTTAATTTACACGTCGTTTTTGTTGTTGTTGATTTTACCAGTATGTGAGAAACAATAAGCCAGCCAAGTCGGCCAATTTCTAACTACTTGGAATATAACTATTGAATCATATGGGGAGGGACTTGTCGTAAGCGTCAACTTGGGGGCATGATAAGATCTTGACTAGGGGAGAATCAGTGCCATTTATCTATATTGTTAATAGAAATGTCGATGAGGGTAAAGAAAAGATAGTAAGAGAATTTACTTTGAGACACCAACATTTATAATGAAGGGGCAAAGATCACAATGCATGTGGGAAATAGGACAGGGTACCACTAGATGGATGGGGAAATTACCCAGGTTTGCTTACCCTTTACCACTCTATTATATGCACTTTTTTTTTTTTTAACTTGGGTAATTTAAAAAAAAAGAATAAAATTATGTTAAATCACCTAGAAAATAATGTTCTAAGATCTATGTAAAGGAAACTTTATTTCCTATAGAGATACAGCTTGCCCAGCTTAAGTTGGCAGGTACACAAACAGTTAACCACATTCATTCACAATGTGAACTAAGCTAGTTACTTTCATCCTCTGCTTAATGGGCCATTGTGGTTAATTTTGCAATATATGCAATAAATGCAGTTTTTCTGTTTTTAACTTTTACATGCAGCTATTTTTAAGTACAGGGATCCATTTTCTTGTCTCAGCTGATTCTGCTTTTAGATAAAAACTTCATGTCTATTCAGAGTCCTCACAGAAACTAAAATGGCAGTTTACAGTTCAGTATAATTGCATATAAAAAGGTAAAGATTAGAACCTGTATCAGTGTTTTCAAACTATTTTCTCTGTACTCAAATGTAGCTCTTCAAAACAGTATATGATAAATCACATATATAGTTGTGAGCATGCTGGCTGTTGCTAACGCTGCGGGCTCACAAAGGCGCTCCTTGCCAGCAACTGCGGACCTCGCAAAATTTAAGGAGTTAAGAAACAAAAATACAAGACGCGTTACGACCTCGAAAAAAACGCCCGAAACCTGCGCACATGAAAACATGAAAAACACAATAAATACACACAACAAATACATAAAAAGCTTACCTACAGCAAAGGGGGGGCACCCAGGACCTCGAAAACTGAAGTTACACCTCAATTTAACTCCAAATAAAAGAGTTTAGACACCCAAAAATCCCTGAAGCGAGAGAAAAAATGGCCGCCGAAAAAAAACGAAAACGAGGCTACAGCAGTCTAAAGATGCAAAACACCACCAAACACCTACGGATTTTCCGAAAAAGACGTGCGAGATCCAAAAACAAGGATGCAACCCGCGCGACCCCCAAAACATTACAAACACAATAAATAAGACAAACACTTAAAGCTTACCCACATCAAGGGGGGGCACCCAGGACCTCTGCAAGTGAAGTTACACCTCAATTTAAGTCCATATTTTGGAGTTTAGACACCCGAAAATCACCTGAGAGAAAAAATGGCCGCCGAACAAAACGAAAACAAGGCTAAAGGACCCTAAACACGCAAAACACCACCAAACACCTACGGATTTTCTGAAAAAGTCAGACGATATCCGAAAACAAGGACGCATAATCAGCCACAGCCTCATACCACACATTAGGCGCCATTTTAGAACACTAACTTATACAATCCGGAAGTACACAGATACGCTAACGGATTTGCCTCGCGCACGCACACTATTACACTACATTCATGACGCTTACACAGCAGCTCCACAACACTGATGCTCCAGCAACATGAAAACAGATTGCCAGCTCTTCAACGCAATGCTGCATATATTACTTCACAATAGGTAAAGTATATTAATTTCTTATTTTATTAATTATTCATTGCCATACCCAAAAATCACCAACGCTGCTCATAGCACACAAACAACCAAGAGCCTCGCAATGAGCGCCAAAGGCGCTCAGCGCAAGGCTCGCAATGAACGCCGAAGCATCTTAAAACACCAACAAAATAAATTTTGCACGCAAACAACATTACCTGCCTTACAATCTTATTGACGTCATTTTTTGACGGGCAAGTCGCTAGTTGAATAATAAACCTGTCCTTTAAATGAAAAATGACAACTTCCTGCAGGTGACCATAATCTTTAGCAGCCATGACTCCCAGCTCCCTATCAACTACTCATAATCCCTTTTTGTGTGCCTTTGGAATTTGTGCAGTGAAAGGACATCTAATCCATATAATTTGGATGCATATATTGTACATTCTGGAAGCCCAGAAGTCTGGTGAGGGTCTACAGCCATATATATATATATATATATATATATACAGCACATGTAGAGCTTATGCCACTTGAATCTTGTCTGAACCTTATAACAGACTTACAAATTGATGTCAAAAGTACAAGCTCTACCTCTTTGAAAATAACCCTACATAGCAATAGAGCCACAAGAAAGCTGCAATCTGAAAAACTGAGAATCAAGGCTACTGTAGAATACATTTGTAAAACCTACAGTCCCACCCACATACTCTAACCATACTGAACACATATTTGACATCAGTCTGGAATTATAATACATGGAGCTGGGAAAAGTACCTTGTGGGCATTCTGGGGACTGGTGTGACTGTACACTTAACAACCGATTAAGAAGGCATCCTGAAGGAAGAAGTGGAATATATCCACCATTGTGAATCAGGCTTGCCTACAAATGAGAGATTTGAGACCTTCGATGAGTATGAGACCTCCAAAAGGATCCATCAGATTATTGTGTCAGACTAAACGTTGGATTAATGCTTGGACAACCAGAGCGACAATGGAGTTCCAGAGAAAGGTGAAGTGCTAGAGTGCCTAGAATTGAAGGTGTGACTTATCATACAGGCTAAAGCTAATAAACACTGGCCTTCTATACAACCCAAGCTCCAGAAGATAGACTGCCAAGGGAATATGTTCATTAGAACCACTACCACTTATCTCATCCCTGTGAGCCTTGCAAAAAGGAGACATTCTGGAAACACAGCAAATCACCTCTACCTTAGTCCACAATACATAGATGCACATAATGTTGCCAGATTTGTAAATTAGGGATTTGCATCATATTGCCTCACCGTCAGTCCCTTACTCCCCTACCTACATGCAGGAGTGCTTCAACACAACTACATAAATGTCCCATTGGCTGTTTTCAGCCTTTCTATACAGAGAAATTCTTCAGAACTATCAGATAACCCATTGACATTCACCATGCATATAATGGTTCCACTGGATAATTGAAAGTTGAACTAAATATTTGGATTCATAATCTTTATAGATTTATTGAATACCTTGCTCAGTGATCCTATCAGAACCGGAGTGGGATAAAGCTCCATTTCAGTTATCTTTATTACTGTACCATACCGGCACAGATTTCTCCAAACTCACTTTTGAAAATATTTTAAATTAACTATAAGGAATAAACCTATATGACTATCTGATTAAAATGATCCCACTAAGATCCAATCTCTTGCAATAACTGAGTTTGTAGACCAGTCTGTCAAGTAAGCATCAGGTTACGCTTAGCCCATACTCTTAGACAAAAGAAAATAAAATTCTCCATATTTTATTTTATTTACACAGACACACAAGGATTCCTAGATGGTCTTGTAGAGGGATTATTTTTTTTATTATTATTATTATTTAAATCAAGTTATAAAAACTTTATTCTGATTAATTATGTGTGTATATATATATATATATATATATATATTATATATATATATATATATATATATATATATATATATATATATATATATATATATATATATATATATATATATATATATATATATATATATACAGTGGATATAAAACGTCTACACACCCTGTTAAAATGTCAGATTTCTGTGCTGTAAAAAAATGAGACAAAGATAAATCATTTCAGAACTTTTTCCACCTTTAATGTGACCTATAAACTGTACAACTCAATTGAAAAACAAACTGAAATCTTTTAGGTAGAGAGAAGAAAAAATATAAAAATAAAATAATATGGTTGCATAAGTCTGCACACCCTTAAACTAATACTTTGTTGAAGCACCTTTTGATTTTATTACAGCACTCAGTCTTTTTGAGTATGAGTCTATCAGCATGGCACATTTTGACTTGGCAAGATTTGCCCACTCTTCTTTGCAAAAACACTCCAAATCTGTCAGATTGCGAGGGCATCTCCTGTGCACAGCCCTCTTCAGATCACCCCACAGATTTCCAATCGGATTCAGGTGTGGGCTCTGGCTGGGCCATACTAAACTTTAATCTTCTTCTGGTGAAGCCATTCCTTTGCTGATTTGGATGTATGCTTTGGGTCATTGTCATGCTGAAAGATGAAGTTCCTCTTCATGTTCAGCTTTCTAGCAGAAGCCTGAAGGTTTTGTGCCAATACTGACTGGTATTTGGAACTGTACATAATTCCCTCTATCTTAACTAAGGCCCCAGTTCCAGCTGAAGAAAATAGCCCCAAAGCATGATGCTGCCACCACCATGCTTCACTGTGGGTATGGTGTTCTTTTGGTGATGTGCAGTGTTGTTTTTGCACCAAACATATCTTTTGGAATTATGGCCAAAAAGTTCAACCTTGGTTTCATCAGACCATAACACCTTTTCCCACATGCTTTTGGGAGACTTCAGATGTGTTTTTGCAAAATGTAGCCTGGCTTGGATGTTTTTCTCCGTAAGAAAAGGCTTTCGTCTTGCCACTCTACCCCATAGTCCAGACATATGAAGAATAAGGGATATTATTGTCACATGTACCTCACAGCCAGTACTTGCCAGATATTCCTGCAGCTCCTTTAATGTTGCTGTATGCCTCTTGGTAGACTCCCAGACCAGTTTTCTTCTCGTCTTTTCATCAATTTTGGAGGGAGCTCCAGTTCTTGGTAATGTCACTGTTGTGCCATATTTTCTCCACTTGATGATGACTGTCTTCACTGTGTTCCATGGTATATCTAATGCCTTGGAAATTCTATTGTACCCTTCTCCTGACTGATACCTTTTAACAATGAGATCCCTCTGATGCTTTGGAAGCTCTCTGTGGACCATGGCTTTTGCTGTGGGATGCAACTAAGAAATTTTCAGGAAAGACCAACTAGAGCAGCTGAACTTTATTTGTGGTTATTCAGAGGCACTTTAACTGATGGCAGGTGTATGCTGACTCCTATTTAACACGATTTGGAATGTGATTGCTTAATTCTGAACACAGCTACATCCCAAGTTATTAGAGGGTGTGCAGATTTATGCAACCACATTATTTTTCTTTTCTTTTTTTTCTTCCCTCCACCTAAAAGTTTTCAGTTTGTTTTTCAATTGAGTTGTACAATTTATAGGTCACATTAAAGGTGGAAAAAGTTTTGAAATTATTTATCTTTGTCTCATTTTTTTTTTACAGCACAGAAACCTGATATTTTAACAGGGGTGTATAGACTTTTTATATCCACTGTGTGTATATATATATATATATATATATATATATATATACATATATATATACATATATATATATATATACATATATATATATATATATATATATATATATATATATATATTTTTTTTTTTTTTTTTAAATATGCAGTGGTCCATTAATATTTTTTCATGCAAAAGATAACTTTTGTAATATTACTCTTTTAAATGCTTATTAAAGCTGCTATGATCCATCCCCCTTTAAGGACACGTTTATGTAGAAACTTTGTCTATTATAGAGATACAATCTTCCATAGGACATCTGTAAAGTCAAAAGTTATTATGGATTATAATAAAGGAAGGTTCACATATAGCGCACACAAAGACATAACGTTGGTGTAGTTTAGGTGACTTACAGTAGCATTGTATATTTATTTCTCTAATTTCTAAAATATATTTAAGTATTTGTAATAAAGTTATTATAAGTTTACTTTATTTGTACATGATCTGACAATTTCAACTAGGGCACCAATATTCTTTTAAAAGCTCAAACATACTGCACATTTATAGACAGTAGCCCAGACATACCAGCAGTACAGTCAATCTACTCATGAAGAATTATGTTTATGAGAAGAAGCAAGTAAGTGAAAATATATACACTTGTTTACTTCTTATTGAAATCTGATGATTACCAACAGTAAACATTGCAGTAATGTCTGGTAGCAAATAGAAATGAAACATAGTACAGATTTTGTGGTATATCGATATCAGACAGAATATTCCTTTGCATATTTTAATTATTTCCCATACTTAAAGGCAAAATGAAAGCATTTTATATTTGTTCCATCTGAAAGAGAGTATGTGATAATGGTTACCATGCCCAACATAAGCGATCTCAGCTACATACAGCCATAGGAAATGATAGAAGCCAACAGGATCCATCTTCAGATTGGTAATTTAAGCACTAACAAAACCATCCTTCAAGTGACAGCACTTCTGTTACCTAAAGCTGGGTACTAGAAGGCAAGTGAAGTGTACTTTTCGGGGTTTACTGGTGGTTGTGTTACACCAAGCTAGTAGAGAGTGATGAACTTAGACAAGATGCACCTTTTGATACAGATGCTTTCTATACTTTCTTCAGAAATTAAAACAAATCTCTACAAATCTATCTTTATGCTCATGATTTGTGCAACTGCTAAATGTTGCAAATGTATTTTTTCCTAAACTCCAGTCATAGCAAGGTTCCCTCTAACTTTGATAATTTGCCGTGGGTGTTTTCTCAGCTTGATTGCACTCACAAAGCAGCCACGGGTGAAGATGACCTACTACAATGTTAAAATGTGTTAATGGAAACATCCGCTAGAATACACCCAGATTTTAGAGAAAATCTGCCTTTTAGCAAACTCTGCTAATATATAAGATTTGGTACGGATGTAATCCTTCCTTTTATTTTACTTTGTAGTGGATCTTTCGGATTCTGAGCTTGTGCAGTGGAGGAGAGTAGGAGTCAAATGCTGAACTTATCAATGAGACAAAACCTCAACTCATTCCACTACTGAACGGAATTATAATTGGTACCTTATTTCTAAAAGCATATCATATCCCAACCAGTAAACCATACTCTACAGAGGTCCAATATGAAAGCCATTAGACTCAGGGTCTTCTAATTAAAAGTTTCACCAAACAAAACCTGTACAGCGCTGCGGAATATGTTGGTGCTTTGCAAATAAAAGTTTATAACATTAATAATATATGGTTTACGTAGATGTTAATATTGTTAGTTTCAGAAAAACATTATGATTGTGGAATATACATAAAATTATAATACTCTTTTTAAGTTGTGAGGTGTTATTTATATTTACAAGATACATATAAATGGTGCTTGTGATAATTATGATTATATATTTGATATGCATGTTCCGAAGATCTAAACCATGTTTATTTGTATAACTCTGTCAATGTACCATGAGAATAGATACCATGTCAATATAGAATCGCAACTTATGTTGTATCTGAAAACTGTTCCACAGGATGCTGGCGGCCATATCGTTTCCATTTTGCAGAAGGAAACGCCATTTACTACCATTTATTAGCTCAAAATAGAACACCTCTAGTAAACCTCTTGGGTTCCCTGGTGGTCTAGTGGTTAGGATTCAGTGCTTTCACCACGGCGACCTGGGTTTGATTTCAGTCAGGGAACCAAGAGGTAAAGCCACCCTGAAGCACGGCAGGGTTGGCCTAGTCAAAACTTAGATGTGAGACCACCTAGGAATACCAGGAGCCGTATGCTGTGGCTCACTGGAAAAGGAACTGGCAACCCACTCCAGTATCTCTGCCATGAATACCAAGTGGATCAGCATGGAGTGTTACGGTCCATGAGGTTATGGAGTCTCGGACATGACTGAACAACGCAAACAACAACAACAACAGTAAACCTCCAATTCCTATCAATCAAAAAAAAAAACACATATAAAAACAATAAAAAGGTATGGCACAAAAACAATGTTACCATATACATAAAAAAACAACAACTACAAGTCAACACATACTGTACATGCATATACATTCATTGATATGTACAGAATAATCTAAACATTTCTAACTATCCATTATTATAATAATATCTTATAATACTACTAATTCAATAGAACCTTCCAATAAGCTAACAAAAGGCTGAAGGCTTTGAATATACAAGCAACTATTCAAGTTAATAACTACGAATATGAATATAAACTTTCATTCAAGCAAAAAATTTGAATAAAAAGGTATAATCAAGTCTGCATACAAAATATAGAATAGAGACACAAGAAGAATTCTTTTTTTTAAATTTCCTTTTCTAGATATTATTGGTACTTTTTTTCGAAATTCTTATTTTCAGTATCACAACAAGCATACTCATTACATATGTAATTAATTGTTTTAAAATCTTAGAATATAGTTAATGAATCTGGGAAAGTTGACGCAAATTAAAGCCTGTAAAACAAGAATCGCGCAAAACCTTTTAGTTCCACAGATAGCACAGAATGTCAAGTGAAAGAGTCGCCCACAATAATCACAATGGTATTTCTCTAAATAAAACAATTATAATGTATTTCTTTTGTTTCATCACTTCTTATCCTAGACAAGTGTTTTGAATTAAGGAATAACAAAGGTTATATAGTAAGAAGCTATTATACAAACAGGAAATATACTTGATTATATAAAATATATCTAACAAATATAGATGGATAAGCAGTGCATGGGAAGTGGTGTGATCCATCAGTATTTTAATGTATATATAAGCATATTTACTCACACTTATATGGAGTTACATTCAATTTAAAGTGGGGAGTGTTGATATATCATATCCTTAGAAAAACGAACAAGAGTGAAATACACATAGTTACATAGTAATTGAGGTTGAAAAAAGATTTTCAGTCCATCAAGTTCAACCTTTTAAGATCTCCTCTGATCTGCAATATGCAGATTAGTTGTTAATTAATTGTTAATTAATAATTAATTGATCCAGAGGAAGGCAAACAGAAAAAGAACCCAAGTGAAATTTAGCCAAAGGGGGAAAAAAATGAATTCCTTACTGACCCCATATACCGGGTCTAGGGAGGTTACTAGCACCTCATTGAAGAAATTCAAGGACGGAATTGCTTGTCTGTAGGTCTGATGTTTTTTCGATTCAGGGCAGACTTGCCTGGTGTTTTGCTTCTGGCCTGCTCTTAGAGTTCGGTACTGTCCAATTCCCCTTTTTGTTGTGGCTAAGGGGCTTGTGTACATCAATGAAGCTGTGAGCTATACCATGTATGCTCGGGTTTGACATGTTGTGGATCGGGTAGACAAATTATTGGGAGGGGCTGGAAATAAACCGGCGGTCTTGGTACATATTGGTACCAATGACAAAGTTAGTGGAGGATGGAGTGTCCTAAAGAATGATTTTAGAGAACTAGGTAATAAGCTGAAGGCAAGGACCTCCAAGGTAGTATTTTCTGAGATACTACCAGTGCCACGTGCTAGCCCAGGGAGGCAGAAGGAGATTAGGGAGGTTAATGCGTGGCTAAAGATGTGGTGCACTAAGGAGGGTTTTGGCTTTTTAGAGCACTGGGCTGACTTCTCACTTTGGTACAATCTCTATAGTAGGGATGGATTGCACCTTAATGATGAGGGAGCTTTTGTACTAGGGGATAGGATGGTAGAAAGGCTGGAGGAGTTTTTAAACTAGTAGGTGGGGGGGAGGGACTAGATATAAGTAATGGGGTAGAAAGTGTAGAGGGTATAAGGGATGAATTAACAACTCATAGGGGAGGAGATGGGGGGAGGGGTAGTATAGTCAATATGGAGGTAGTACTAAGTAATTCAAGTTCAGTGGCAGGCACTTCAGAACTACAGACTCATAACATAAGGTGTATGCTTGCTAATGCCAGAAGCTTGCCAGGAAGAATGGGAGAGTTAGAATTATTAGCAATTAATGAAAATTGGGATATAATAGGCATTACCGAAATGTGGTGGGATGAATCTCATGACTGGACTGTTAATCTGGATGGTTATAACCTATTTAGGAAAGATAGAGGCAATGGTAAACGAGGAGGAGGGATTTGTCTGTATGTTAAGCCTGAATTTAAGGCTATAGTCAGAGAAGATATTTATGGTGGAACTAGTGATAAAGTTGAATGTTTGTGGGTAGAGTTAAATAGCGGAGCAGCAAATTACAAAAGAATATTAGTAGGAGTATGCTATAAACCCCCAAATATAGCTGAAAGTGAGGAAATACAATTATTGTTACAGATTGGAAATGCAGCTAAGCACGGGCAAGTTCTAATAATGGGAGATTTTAATTACCCTGAAATAAACTGGATAAATGAGACCAGCAGTTCAGCTAAGGGGAGCAGGTTCTTGAGTACACTCAGGGATCATTATCTGGCCCAGGTTATACAGGAGCCTACTAGAAATGAAACTATCTTAGATTTACTCATTACAAATAATATTGATATTGTATCAAATGTTGAAATAGGGCAACAATTGGGAAAAAGTGATCACAACACAGTCTCATTTGAGATTGAATTAAAAAAACAACATTTTAAGGGGCCAACAAAAACTCTTAATTTTAAAAGGGCAGATTTTAACGGTCTAAGGGCAGCAATACAAAGTATAGACTGGGACAGAGAACTGATAGGTAAAAACACTGAACATAAATGGACAACATTTAAATCCTTACTAAATATACATACACATCAGCATATACCGTGTGGGAATAAAAGTAAAAGGAGTAAATCACAACCCATGTGGCTTAACAATGATTTAAAGATCAAGATACGGAGTAAAAAACAGGCATTTAAATTATACAAACAAGAGGGGACAGAGACTGCTTTACGGGAATACAAGGAAATCAACAAGGCTTGCAAAAGCGCAATTAGACTGGCTAAAATAGAAAATGAAAAATTAATGGCAAAAGAGAGTAAGACTAACCCTAAAATATTTTTTAAGTATATTAATGGGAAGAAGGCGAGGAAGGAAGCTATAGGAACATTACAATGTGAAACAGGCTGTCTGAAAATTAGTGACCAGGAAAAGGCAGATGAGCTAAATAGGTTCTTTTCTTCGGTATACACAAGGGAGGTACCAGTGGTTGGGACACTGCGACATAATGGGGCTACACTACCTTTGCCAAATAATTGGTTAACACAGGAAGTAATCCAAAAGAGGTTGGAAAAAATAAATGTTAATAAAGCCCCGGGTCCTGATGGAATACATCCAAGGGTACTAAGGGAACTGGGTTCTGTAATAGCCAAACCATTATATTTAATTTTTCAAGATTCACTCAACACAGGGTCTCTACCAGATGACTGGAGAAAAGCTGATGTGATACCTATATTTAAAAAGGGAGCAAGAGCAAATCCGGGGAATTATAGACCAGTGAGCCTCACTTCTGTAGTGGGGAAGCTTTTAGAAGGGTTAATAAGGGATAATATACAAGAATATGTCTATTTGAACAGGATTATAAGTAGGAGTCAACATGGGTTTATGAGGGATAGGTCATGTCAAACAAATCTAATTAGTTTCTATGAGGAGGTTAGTAGGAACCTGGATCAAGGCAACTCAGTGGATGTAGTCTTTTTGGATTTTACAAAGGCTTTTGATACAGTGCCACATGGGAGACTATTGGGCAAACTAAGGGATACAGGAATTGCAGTAAATATCTGCTCATGGATTGAGAGCTGGCTAAAAGACAGGAAGCAATGGGTTGTTGTAAATGGAACATACTCCGATTGGACTAATGTGGTAAGTGGGGTTCCTCAGGGTTCAGTATTAGGTCCTCTCCTTTTTAACATATTTATTAATGACTTAGAGGTAGCATTGGAGTGTGGGGTCTCCATTTTCGCTGATGACACAAAGTTGTGCAAGGTAATTAAATCAGAAAATGATGTGCTTTCCCTCCAAGGGGATTTACATAAAATTGAGGAATGGGCATCTAAATGGCAGATGAGATTTAATACGAATAAATGTAAGGTTATGCATCTGGGAAGGAAAAATAGCCATGCAATTTATAATCTTAATGGAGCAAATCAAGGTGTATCAGATATTGAAAGGGATTTGGGAGTGCTTGTGGACAACCACCTAGGTAATAGTGCTCAAAGCCAAGCAGCAGCTGCAAAGGCAAATACAATATTAGCATGTATTAAGAAGGGTATAGAAGCCAGGGAAGCAAATATAATTCTGACACTATACAAATCTCTAGTACGCCCTCATTTGGAATATGGAGTACAATTTTGGGCACCACTTCATAAAAAGGACATTTTAGAGCTGGAAAAGGTAGAGAGAAGGGCAACCAAACTAATAAGGGGAATGGAGGGGCTAAGTTATGAAGAAAGACTAACCAAATTAAACTTATTTTCTCTAGAAAAAAGGCGTCTAAGAGGAGATATGATTACCTTATATAAATACATCCAGGGTCAGTATAAAGATTTGTCGGGGGAGCTTTTTGTGCCAAGAAGTTTTCAACTGACAAGAGGACATCCCTTGAGGTTAGAAGTAAAAAGATTCCAACTCAAAGAAAGAAAAGGGTTCTTCACAGTAAGGGTGGTTAATCTGTGGAATTCTCTACCAGAGGAGGTGGTGACAGCGGATTCGATAGATAACTTTAAAAGGGGACTAGATTTATTTCTAATTAAAAAGGGTATTCAGGGTTATCATGGATAATTAGAGAGACAGTAATGATCCACATTTTTAACATTTCCCCTTTAGACAATTGGCTAAGTCTCGCTTGTTTTTTTTTGTGTTCTATTTGCCTTCCTCTGGACTAATTAATAATAATAAAAATAAAAAAAAACATTAAATAATTGGTTAATAATTAATTAACAACTAATGAATTAATAGTTAATCCGCATATTGCAGATCAAAGGAGATCTTAAAAGGTTGAACTTGATGGACTGAAAGTCTTTTTTCAACCTTAAATACTATGGGCCTCATTCTATTAGCGGCCGCAGCGGGGCCGCAAGGACCGGCCGCAAGCTATTCGGCTATTCTATTCCCTTGCGGCCGGAAGCTCCGGCAGGCTTGCGGCCGGTGCCTTGCTATCTCTTGCGGCCGCTCGCACCAGAGGAAAGCCTTTGATCTAAAACGGCCGCAAGAGTTTTGCAATTCAATTGCTCCGGGAAACCTCTCTGCAAGGCTAAAAGCGAGCCGCAGCTTACTTGCAGGAAAGAGGTCCCGCTAGCACCAATTAAGCACATAAAATAGCTCAAATAAAGCCATCCTGCACTTCGAGAAGACTATAAAGGGATTTTAGGTGTTAGAAAAAATAGCACATAATTATCCTATACTCAAATCCGTAAAATATTTTATTTTTAATATCCGTAAAATATCCATGTAAAAAGTCCAGAGTGCTTCGAGCACCTCAGACACACCCACGCCGCAGCCGGAAAATAAACAGTTAATTTGAACTCGGGTTTGGGCTGATGTGCAAGCTTGAGAGTGGGTTTCTTTTAATCCTCATGTCCTCCAATATGATCCCTAGCATTTACAGAGCTGTACAGTGCAGGCTTGAATTTATTTTTGCATTTTTACATTTCATTTAAGATGAGATCCTTGCGGGGCCGTATAATAGAATCGCGAGTTAACAGAACCCCCGCAAGGAATCGCAGCCTTACGGCCGATTTACGGCTGCTAATAGAATGAGGCCCTATGTAACTATGTAAGATGAACAGGTCAAAGCAGAGAGGTCAGACAAATCTCAGGTCAACAGAAAAAGGAACTGGCAATCAACTCCAGTATCTTTGCCTAGACAATCTTATGGATGAGCAAAACCAGGCACATGATTTGCCTGATGTGCTGCGGTCCATAAGGTTAAGGAGAGTGGGACAAAAACAAAACAAAACAAAAAAACGGTCTGATTTGCTATAGAAGATAGCTTGAGTCTGCATCCTGAGCTCCCACCATCCCACACGGGCAAACCACTACTGTTTTCCGGTATGCATCTCTCACAGATTCCCATGTGCCTTTAAATGGGATTCTGTTGCTAGCAGCAAAATGTGATTATGCTTTTAAATAATCCTCATGAAAAAATAATATCTATATGGTGCAAAAATATACCATGATTAGCAAAAAGCAGGCGGTAAATAATGTTTCCTTTAAAAGCGTAATATGATCACTAAAACAGTACATTTTCCTTAATTTACCACACTTAAAGAGCAACAATAAATGCTGCCATCATCCCAAAAATATTTATTTGGTAAAGTGAATTTGCCATGTGCCTTGTCCTTTCACTTTCCTATGTGTTCTGGGTACCAGAGAGTCAATCTTCCATGTTCTTCTACATTTAAATGTGTAATCCTACAAAGAAACATATTTCTCCAGTATAAAGTTAGCTGTAAAACTATATCGTACATCATGCATAATATATTGAATGGGTGAACCAAACTGCAGCTCCACAGAGGCTGCAAGGAAAACTTCCCTTAATGAGACCTCAGCACTTGTGTTTAGCTCTGCTGACTTTGTGCAGACTGTGTGGTCCTCCCAAGCTCGCAGTACTGACAGAGTTTGTAAAGATCTTTTGCTAAGAAGTGGAACTTTTTGGTTTTCCCCTTCCTCAGACAAAGGATCCAAGTTCTGGTCGCCTTGTTGCAGTAACCACCGTTCGCATTCAGGCAGTTCACATTTCCTGGCCCTTAAAAATACAGTATCTGTATGGTTCTTCTGCATCCCATTCATTGGCAAAAGCCTCCGACTACTCATCTGCCTAATCAATCCATGTTCTGTAGGGCTTTTCTGAATGGGTGCCACGAGGCCTGCTACATGCTCATCCAATTCAAACAAGCTGTATTTATTAAAGTGGTTCCTTCAACTGCCTCAAGAACCATAGGAGTCCTGTGCAGAAGCCTAATCACAAATACATAGAGAGTCTGGTAGTGTCAGCAGAATATAAAATCAGCGCGGCTTGTCTTCATTAAGACTTATTCAAACATAAAAAGAAATTCTCTCACGGACATAATGTATATAAATAATATATTGGTAAGAATACAAATAATTACATGATGTCCATGATGAACCAGAATAATTCTGGGGGGGGTATACAGTTCATTGCATACTGGCCGTAAAATAGGATATATATATATATATATATATATATATATATATATATATATATATACGTACATACAAACATAGAAAACTCTGGGAGGGATTTGTCCCCCCCAACCGCCCCAGTTCCTATATCCTTGCCAGAACATAATAATTTTGTGCAATTATACATGGTAAACAAACGCAAATAATGCATAGGTAACCATTTAATATGAAAAGACGTGTCTGGCCATTTACCTCACTGTAAGTGCTCTTCATGGTGTGAAAGAGCACAAGAGTGTACATTAAATTGATCCACTGTTTTTTTAAATTATACAAAACAACAAAGTCAGAGGTGCTCATCAGAGAACGAACCAACCTTAATAGGTTAGTTCTATGGCCATGATAAGCCACTCTGAGAGCAACCGTTTTTAGCTCACTTGTGCCCTTCACAGGGAGAAATATCCTGTAGTATATCAGTCTGGTCCCACTCAAAAGAGTTCCCCAGCCCAGAAATACCAGGCAATTCTACCCTGAACAGGAGAAACAGCAAACCCCAGACGCGTTTCGGCCTTTATGGGCCTCGTCAGTGAGGTGCAGCTGAACTCCCTAAGGCACAGTGAGCAAGGGTCCACGTCTGGAGTCCCCTATTACCCTTAGGGAGACTAAACCCTAAAAGGTAGATTACATATACAAAACAACAAAGTCAGAGGTGCTCATCAGAGAACGAACCAACATTAATAGGTTAGTTCTATAGCCATGATAAGCTACTCTGAGAGCAAAAAAATACACAAAAAAAAAATCTAAAGATTTAAGGCTGTTTACATAAAGTGTATCCTAAAAGTGTAGTTGCTCCAAATTCAAAACACCATCCTTAATAGTACTTTACATCTAAGAGTTCAGATAAAGTGACTCTTCCTCAAAGACATAGACAGGACACTATACTTACAGCCACATTAAAATTCCCTGTAACGTGTAAAAACGTAGCTCATAACACGTAGCTTGCAAGACTTACGGCATTATATTGGCCTCTTAAACCAGCCCGACAACGACGACTTGCGCGGTAGGAGCGAGAAAACCCTACGGGACGTGAGAATTCGACTTGCGAGCCCGCAAATCCTTTGATCTGTCAAGCCCCTTAACCGCTACATTCCAATCTCGCTATTAAATTGCATTAAAATCACTGGCGCCCAACCCCGTAGCTCGCAAATGGAGCCAAGAAGCCAACGAGTGCTAAAGCGGACCCACAAGGGAGGTAAAGTCTAATCTGTAGCACATATACACACACTACTGTATTGTTATTAAAAGGGAAAGTGATTTTCAGTCTTAGAATTAATAGCACAACATTCTCAAGCTCGCAAATCGGGCCCGAAAAAAATACTTTATTTCATGTTTATTTTCTGTGTTATATTGATCCCGGCAATCAATATGTTAATACATATACTGGAACCCCCATGTAATAGAATATCATATTTACGGCTTTAGGAATATTGCATTATTTCTGGAATGTGGGTTCGATCGTAACTCGTAATTGAACCCCATAAGACTTTGAACAATGTTTCCACTGTTTCCATTGATCACGTTCACGGCTGCACATCCAACGAGCAACATATGGTTTACAGGTTTGCCTCTCAAGCCCGTAACTTGTTCTAATGTAATAGCTCCATTAATCCGCAAAATTTCAAGCTTGCAGCCGTTGTGGGTCTCACGTTGCACATTCGAGCTTGGAATTTAATGTGGCTTAAAGTATACCTGTCACAAAAACATGATTTAAAAAAATATAAAGGACAGAAGAAATGCAAATTTTAAGGAATACTGCTGTGTAATAGAGTAGAATTAGTTCATCTAAAGTGTTAGGATATCATATTAGGTTATCTAGCCCAAATAAGAAAATATCTAGATATAAAGTGTATCCTGCCTGCTGGCAGTTTCGGTTGATTAATAACAGATGCTGATGAGGACATGGATTTATAGAAGGTTTTCCCTGAACTCAGGAATGCACTCAAAAGTTAACCTATAACTGACCTGTATCCTTTGGCACTTATTGCAAGCCTCTCCCCTGTGTAGTTTATAGGTCTGGCGTTTGAGTTATAGGGTCTTGGATTGTGTTACTGCCTTGGGTTAAGTGTTATTGGATTTCAGAAAGTAATTCTACTTAGTGCTATTTTTTACGTCCTTCTGGCTACTTTTACTTCCTTTGGGCTATTTTTACATCCTTCGCGCTAGTTTGACGCCCTTGAGCCTCGTTTTCGTCGTTTTGTGTTTTTTTTTTTAGGCAGCCATTTTTGTTCCCACTTAGGCATTTTTCGATTGTGAAAAAATGGCAAATATCCAGGCATGAGGCATATTTGTTGTTTTTTTCATGTATTCTCAGTTTCGTGGTTCGGCAGTTAAAGTCGTAACGTTGCAAGGCACACAGTGTATGTACGGGTTTCAGTCCTAAGCCGTACGGGTTGTAAGTACTGCGTGCCTCACCTGCTCGCCTCGCTTTGGCGCTCATTGAAGCCTAAGTCCTGCGTGGTCAATGGGTCGCCTCACTTTGCGAGGCTCATAGTTGCGGCCCTGTGAGTCGCAGCGTTACCAACATCACAAACGTTACCCACACTGACAATTATATATGTGATGTAAAATGTAATATGGCATAAAATACATCATTAGCAATCCTACATTTATTAAACATTCTCTTGGAGAAATAAAAGAGAACTAGGACCTGAAGATGTAAAATATTATTTAAAAAAGGATTATATTCACTGACCACATCAGACTTTTTCCTTCTGTTACTTTGGCCAGTATGACACCAGTGGAATTAAGTTGTGTCTGTGCAAAGATCCACTCATTAAATCAATAACGGATCACACAACCAACTACAGTTTAGAAAGCACCCAAGTGCTTTTTTTTTTTGGTTCTGGGCGGTCTTTATCAAGAGCTTCAGAAAAAAAGTGCATTGGAAAAAATCTCTGGCGAGATCCCAATAAAGCTGGATGAAAGAGATGTCTGTTGAGCCGCAGAAACCAAGCTGCTTCGTCTCACCAGAAGTCTGTGGTTGTTTACTGTTTTTTTTTTCTTCTTTCTTTTTTGAAAGCCACAACAATGCCATTTTACAGACTGAAAATTATACAAGTGGCTAGAAATGCCAAGATTGTGTCAGAACATGATCAATATCAGAGGAGGTCGGAGAGCCAAGCACCAGGAAGGTTACTACTACATGGACAGTGCCACGTACTTGGCCACTTAAATCATCTGATACATGATGTATCTCGGAGTATCTCTGAAGCTTTGTTAGGTAGTGCAGAAGTAGCACTAGATAGAAACATAGGTTTGACAAGAAACGTTGTGTAAGTGACCCTCAGGACAGCCTCATGCTTACCAGGAATACTTTCAATCCGCACTGTGTCTGACCATAATAAATTCAACTGGAAGTCGGTTCCACTTATATAGTTACATAGTAATGAAGGTTGAAAAAAGACTTTCAGTCCATCAAGTTCAACCTTTTAAGATCTACTCTGATCTGCAATATGAGGATTAGTTATTAATTAATTGTTAATTAATTATTAATCAACTTTTTTTATTTATTTTAATTATTAATTAATTAATCCAGAGGAAGGCAAACAGAAAAAAACTTAGCCAATCGTCTCAAAGGGAAAAAAATAATTCCTTCCTGACCTCAGATAATGGCGATCGGAATTCTCCCTGGATCAATACTCTCTCTCTCTAATTATCCAGGATAACCCTGAAATCCCTTCTTAATTAGAAATAAATCCAGTCTCCTTTTAAAGTTATCTATCGAATCCGCTGTCACCACCTCCTCTGGTAGAGAATTCCACAGATTAACCACCCTTACTGTGAAGAACCCTTTTCTTTCTTTAAGGTGGAATATTTTTACTTCTAACCTCAACGGATGTCCTCTTGTCAGTTGAAAACCTCTTGGCACAAAAAGCTCCCTTGACAATTCTATATACTGACCCTGAATATATTTATATAAAGGTAATCATATACCCTCTTAGATGCCTTTGTTCTAGAGAAAATAAGCTTAAGTTGTTTAGACTTTCTTCATAACTTAGCCCCTCCATTCCCCTTATTAGTTTCGTAGCCCTTCTCTGTACCTTTTCCAGCTCTAAAATGTTTTTTTTAGGAAGTGGTGCCCAAAATTGTACTCCATATTCCAAATGAGGGCGTACTAGAGATTTGTATAGTGGCAGAATTATATTTGCTTCCCTTGCTTCTATACCCTTCTTAATACATGCTAATATTTTACTTGCCTTTGCAGCTGCTGCTTGGCTTTGAGCACTGTTACCTAGGTGGTTGTCCACAAGCACTCCCAAATCCCTTTCAATATCGGATACCCCTATATTTGCTCCATTAAGATTATAAATTGCATGGCTGTTTTTCCTTCCCGGATGCATAACTTTACATTTATTCATATTAAATCTCATCTGCCATTTAGATGCCCATTCCTCAATTGTATGTAAATCCCTTGGAAGGGAAAGCTCATCATTACCTGAATTAATTACCTTGCACAACTTTGTGTCATCAGCGAAAATGGAGACACTACTTTCAGTACCACCACTAAGTCATTAATAAATATGTTAAAAAGGAGAGGAACTAATACTGAACCCTGAGGAACCCCACTTACCACATTAGTCCAATCAGAGTATGTTCCATTTACAACAACGTTTGCTTCCTGTCTTTTAGCCAGCTCTCAATCCATAGCAGACATTTACTGCAATTCCTGTATCCCTTAATAGTCTCCCATGTGGCACTGGATCAAAAATCCAAATAGACTACATCCACGGAGTTGCCTTGATCCAAGTTCCAACTAACCTCCTCATAGAAACTTATATACTGCTATTTTTGTAAAGTAATACTTTTACACATTTTTAAACCTTCCAATGTCAAACAATGACCTCTAAATCTTGCATTCCACTTTTTCTAGGATATATTTCACCTATGAGCTTTATTCAGTTATTTAAAGGCTTTTTTTTATACATCACCTACTCATACTGTATGCGTGTAAGTGCAAGGCATGGATACAGATGCCATTATCAACCTGTGGACTAGGCCACTTTGAGGGTGCATAGAAATATGCTGCTCAGAAACAGCATAATTAGGTCAAGCACAAGCAAGTAGAGGTTTATGTTATTTACTCAAAAAATGTCTGCGGTTACCCAAATAAATGCATTCTAAGAACATTTAACCAGACTAGATCACTACAACTATATTAACCAATCAAAGCCCATGGACCATTTAACTTCGCCTTTGCCTCTGCTCTTGTCTAGCTCCATCGCACAGCTACCTGCCCATCTGGCACCACACCACAGCTACCTGCCTGTCTGGCACCATCCCATCCCACAGCTACCTGCCTGTCTATGGCTACCTTATCCTGCCCACCAGGACCTCCTGCTACTGAAGTCCTATTTTTCCTGTCTGATTTCCAGCTCTTTGCAAGTGGGGTTTTATTTAGATTAGTTTGCTTCAGTCATCCCAATGTGCTATTACTGGCTAGGGAGTTTGTGTTGTATTTCATTTAAATACTATTATATTATTATTATTTTATTAGTTCCTTCCATCCATATTCCAGGGAATGGTTTAATTGAAAAGATCTTTAGGCCCATCTGTTATTAAGCATCGAGCCTGATCTTTTTTTTATATTTATTTAAATGACCACTTCAAAGCAAAGGGTGGGCTAGTTGGAGTGATATTATATCCCTTGTAAGCAATTTTTTTCTCGTCTTGTTTTGTTTTTATTTAACCTCTTCCTTGGTGAATCATTGAAGGGGAATGCTGATGTCGAAAGGCACAGAAATTTGAATCACTACACATTTCCAAAGTGGGCTGGAAGGTTTCTAAGATGGATCCATATTTTTATTATGTTTTATGTCTTCATCCTGTCTACCTGCACTTCTGGTACCCAGATTTTGAAACCAGGTTTTCTTGCCAAGATTCAGTTACAAAAAACGCACAGTTTTAATTTTAGTATAGTGTGAATTGACCCATGCAAACTCTAATTAATAAAGTGTTTTTAGCTAGATACTAATCAATAGAGGATCTCTCATTAAATTGCTGATATGGGGCCATGTTAGTGAAAATGTATGTTTAACTTTCGGTTTGATTTGTAAGTCTACACTTGCATAAAAAATATCAAACTGTATTACAAATCGTGTTATAATGTCTAAAAATATATTAATTTCAGCATCATTACTGTACACAATGTTTTGTTACCTAAAAACATACTATTGTGTATATACAGATAAGACTCCCAGTTAACCAGAACTCTCAAGCAATAAGAAAAAAATGGAATACAGTACTTTAAATAAAAATGTAATTTCCCAGGGCTCAACAAATGCCAGGAGCCAGGTTGTCATGCCACAAAATGCTTACAGGCACCTAGATTTCATCCACTGTATGAGGGACCTAGCCAGGGCAGTGTTGGCGTTACATTCCCCTTCAGCCGAATGTAACTGTGTGTAAGTGAGGAGTGAAAGCGGTTATCCGGCATCCATGGGGATTGATAGATGCCGGATAAATGTAGTTTCTGGTTGCTTGAGAGTTACTATTAATAGATGCTTAGATTAGCTGCACATAGGATGCTCTGCTAAGTATATTTGTCAGTGAGGGCTATCCTAGCAGCAGCAGCTTTCACTCCTCACTTACACACAGTTACATTCGGCTGGAGGGGAATGTAACGCCAACACTGCCCTGGCTAGGTCCCTCATACAGTGGATGAAATCTAGGTGCCTGTAAGCATTTTGTGGCATGACAACCTGGCTCCTGGCATTTGTTGAGCCCTGGAAAATTACATTTTTATTTGTGATGAACCCGGTGAATGTAACGCCAACACTGGCCTGGCTCAGTCACTCATGCCTGTCAGCCATACAGTGGGTGCAATCTAGGTGCCTGTAAGAATTTTGTGGCATGACAACCTGGCTCCCGGCATTTGTTGAGCCCTGTAATTTTTTATTTTTAAAGAACAGTTTTCAATTTTTTTCTGGTTGCTTGAGTTCTGGATAACTGAGAGTTTACTGTATATTATTATTATTTATTGTTAGAATTTACGCTTATTTGTAATGCACCAACATATTCCGTAGCGCTATACTGGGTTAAGTACCAGGCAAAAACAATTTTAAGACATTGCAAAAGAATGAAGGGTTCTGTCCTTGAAGATAAAATTAAACATACCGTACATAGTGCTTGTTTCTAAAGCACCTAATAAGAGTGAAAACTTGCAAACTTACAATCTCAAAGGGAAAAAGTATGGAAAGTTTTCTTGTGAAAAGAGAAGTAATATTTACCATTAATGAACATACGAGGTGTTTTCCTATTTAACTCTGGAGTTGCTTTAGAAAGTATTGCTCAGGATTAGGGAGTGTAATAGGTGTAGCATTGCATAGGAGTTCCCGATGAGAAGTACGCGAGTAGGAAAGACAGTTATGAAGGAAAGTAGATGAGATTAGGATATCGATTTGTCATTTGTTTATTTATTTGTATTTTAGATATTAAAAACATGGTTTCTGGTTAAAAATGCATTAATGTATATTTTGGTATGTGTTTCAATAAAGGAAAAAAAAGACATCAGAAGGAAAATATATGTAACTATAGTTCATAGGTTTCCAGAATGAAATATGTAACCCTTTAGATTGGAAGTTTGTGAGTTTTCAATCTTGTGTTAGTGCTTTTGAAACAAGCTCTATGTATGTTTGGTTTTAAGCTCAGAGACAAGGTCCTCCATTCTTTTTCTATGTGTTAATATTGTATTTTGCCTTGTACTTAACCCCTGTATAGCGACAGGTGAACGGCATGTCATTCTTAGAACTAAACTTTGAAACGCAGAAGGCACCTCGACTTAAATATGTCACTGGATAGATTGATTATCTGCAGTTAAGTAGTATGCTACAATTATTGGTGAAAAATAAATGAAAACTTGAATTGCGACCATCAACCTAACCAAAATCATCCAATAAAAAATATTGACTAGTGCTCTTTTATTATTATTATCATCATCATCCTTTATTTGTAATGCGTTAACATATTGTGCAGCGATAAACAGGATAAGTACAAGTCAAAAACAATTTCAACAAGAATGGAGGGCCCGGATATTGAACTTATAACATATATACAAAGTGATTTCCCAAAGCACCGACACTGAAAACTTGTGCATATTAAGACTGAAGGGCATAAGCTTTTTTAAACAGAAGAGTATTTAGTGAAATTTTGGAGATTTTCAGGCAGGCAGATAGTCTAGTGGAGCGAGGCAAGGAGTTCCAGAGAATAGGGACAGCACGAGAAAAGCCCTGAAGACAGAGTGAGAGGAGGCGATAAGAGAGGAGAAAAGAAAAAAGGTTGTTAGCATTACAAAGAGGGCGATTGGGGGAGGATGAGATGAGAGCAGAGATATAATGGGGTGCACTGAGAGCTTTATACGAGGGTCACGATTTTAAAATGTTATTCTAGATACTATGGGAAGCCAGTAGAGTGAGAGAGAGAGAGAGAGAGAGAGAGAGAGAGAGAGAGAGGAGCAGCAAACACAGAGCGTTGAGTATGGTAGATGAGATCTATGGTATTGTCTGGAAAAATCTGTAGTCTTGTAATCTTGAACAGACATTCAGATTCATTTTCAAAAATAAAAATATAAATAAAAAAAATGTAATCCCAAAAGTATATTTTATCATTTTTATCCACAGCTACTGATACTTTATTTTCCCTAAATTGTTGCTATTACTATCACCTTATAAGCACAATGCTTCAGGTAATAGGTATATCTGATGCACAGACCATTAGCTTAATGGGACAGTCACTGTTTCTTAAATAATTTTCCCCAGCTAAGCAAAGTCATTTCCTTAGTCCAACATGTACTTTTTTGTTTATGTGTTTAAGAAAGAACATTCTGTGTAGTAAAAAAAAACATGACCGCATTTTTCACAGTACATTGCTATAAAGACCTGTAATTGACTTTCTGGGTTAGTTTACGCTATCTATTTTTGTCCACCCAGAAAACAGCAATGATGTGGCTGGAGGAGCGAAATGTAGGTTCTATTGCCGATTAATATGGAGGTATCATGTTTTCTCTGGCAAGCACGCCAACTTTGTAGGTGGGAATAAAAAATAAAGGGCTTCTTTTTACATAACCCCAAGCAAGCTAATCTCCCTGGAAAGACCAGCAATATGTTGCATACAGAATGTTGGATATTGGAAGATTGAACATATATGAAGATTCAGGAACTGTAATCATTCAATTGCACATATGAAACATAAAACCAAGGTTATTAGTCAGATATATTTTGTTGTTGTTCAGTCGAGTCCAAATCTTGGTGACCATATGGACAAAGCATGCCAGGCGCATCCATCTGTGTTTCTGGTTTTGATTTTCCATATGGTTTTCTTGCCAAAAGATACTGGAGATGGTTGCCAGTTACTTCTACAGTGGACTGCAGTTTGTCTGACCTCTCTGCTATGATATGACCATCTTGGGTGACCCTACATTGTTAGCTCACAGCCTCATTGAAGTACACAAGCCCCTTCACCACAACAAGGTAGCAACCCAGAAAGGGCAGACATATTTAGGGGACAAAAAAACTGTAGGGGCCGGGCAGGTTGTATTTCAATATATATAGTACATACATAAATAAATATATGTTATGAAACGCATTATGTAATTTATTACATAAATATGTAATCAAAAAAAATTGTACTTATGGGACTAAACATAAGTTTAAAGACATCTATCACGATACCGGTGCTGCTTTACCCTTAGGATAAATCTTAATTCAAAACAATTGTTTGGGTAAATGTCAAAGCGTACTCTAAAGCAAAAAAAAAACTATATAAAAAAAAAATCTAATTTTATTGTTGTTATGTAAAAAGGAAAAATAAGACGCTGAACAAGTATCTCCAATAAAATTCTTAGAGAAAGTTATGTATTGACAATAGTATAATAGTATAATAGTACTAAGACATAGATTGAATGATGCAAAAAAATCCAACTTGGTCTATTCCTTAAGTGAGAATTAAAAAAGGGCAATAATTTTTTTTTTTTTTTAAGTTAGTAATTGTAGTACATATAGCCATGTAATTTAGTTTTTCTACTACATTTATTCAATTCCTGCCCAGTACTACAAAGACATAATTTCAGGCACTAAAAATGCACATTTTCCTTTAAGGTTTGTGGATACGTGACGCGTTTCGCCAACTAATTGCTTTGAAGTAAGATAAATAGCTAGTCATAATATAAGGCAATATTGATAACTGATAGTAATCAAATCACAACATATTTTTCAAGCAATATTTCCTAAATGGTTTTTATTAATGGTTTAGTTAGAACATAATATATCCAATTGCCAGATAAGAAAGAGGGTATTATTGTAAACTGAAAAATGTAATATTGATTATTGTACAGCACTATAGTATCCATTGGTACTATACAAAAATGAATAAATAACAGACAAAATGCTAAAGAGTGCACGTTTTGTGCAAGTATAGTTTTTCCATCATATTCAATGTATGCTTTAAAAGCAATATCGAAGTTTCTCTGTTTTAAGCTTTCTAATCTAACACATGCTGCTTATATCAGAAACACACATTACATGGATTTATTCTATATATGTACAGATTTAATTTATTTAAAAATAAAACTTGTTTTCCACACCCCAGAGCTGCTTACATAGGCACAGTGTACCTACCAATAGAAACACTGCATTTGAGTATGATTTTTGTTACCCTATACTAACCATCATGCTTCCTTGAGTAAAGAACTATACATTCCATTATTCTTTGCTGCACAAACTACACAGTTTGAAACAATGTAGTAGCTGCCTGTGATTGGCCAAAACGAATTATGAATATTATTCAAATTTTAGCAGGGACTTTCAAGGGTGTTAACTCTGAAAATCAACTGTTTGCAAACTCGAGAGATTTAGCAAACTTTAAGGTAAGTTTAATAATGTTTATTTTGCTATTTTTTCATGCACTACTGATTCTCCTCTCAGATGCATTCATAATCCATGAAACTTAAATATGCTTTTAATCAGATTTTTATTATTTACGGAGTTGTATTTCCAAATAGAGCAATTCATCAGTTTATCACATTCCAAGGGAAATACTATAGAATGCCATTAAGAATGATTTCAGTATAAGCACAGCTTGGAGAAAGAAGCAGCCCTTTATTTTTATTTTTTTAATTGTATGGCCATATTTTCCTGCATTAATTAAAATATTTCATATTTTATAAATCAAACCAAAGAGTCAACATGACTATGCCCATGTGAAAATATTTAGAAATTCTGTCCTGTGAAGAAACTCCTGCACTGTACAGTTAAAAGGGTAAAAAACATACATCCAACTGGAAACCACATAATAAAATGAGGGTTTCACTGTATGCATTCACAGCGTGAGAACAACTGTACGTACAAGTCCTCTCTAATCATATTAAAAGCTTGCCATTTAGAATTCATATCCTGTAACCTTGAATTAAAAATGTGATCCTATATGGTGCATTTATTCTGATTCGGCCCAAACATACACAGGCGGTCACCTTGGGAGAGGAGGGATAGGCCACTTTTTTCAAGGCTGGTGCACAGCAGGACACCCTCTGATGTGGGAGCAAGGGGAAAGAAACAATATTATTCCTACAGTAATACTGCTGGATAAACGGTGTCAGAGAACTTCTGTACATGAGTCCAACTGGTAATAAGTCATCCATGCATGATGAAAAGGGGGCTGTTTTAGAGAGTCTATTAAGAAATCAACAACCTTTATTTAGTCCATAAAAAAAAGTCCAGGTAATAAAAATGCATTTGGAAACATCCAAATTGACGAATGATAAGAAAATTTGGCCAACTAGGTCTGTTTGCTGTATGCAAAACATGATATTCAATGAGTCTTTTTAATAGTATTTATTCAAAAAAGCTAAATTTCCAGGTTCTGAACAATATTTAAGTTTCCTGGATTATGAATGCATTTGATATAGGAGAATTAATAGTGTATGAGAAAAAACAATTATATAATAATTAATAAACTTACCCAAAGTTATCAAAATTCCATCTATTTTCTGGCAGTTGAATTTGAGAGTAAACAGTAAAAACCCAGGCTAAATTAGCATAAAATTCAAAATTTGTTTTGGCCAATCACAGGCAGCTATAATATTATTGCAATTTTGGAAAGTCAGTCTGCAGCAAAGCATCATGGTATGTGTACTATTTTTCCCATGACACACTAGTCAATACTCCCTTGAATATGCAACTGCTCTGAATCTCTGCACTGTGCTACAAATTGCTGGAAGGTTAGTGTAATTTAAATACTGTATCCAAATGCAATGTATCTATTGGTAGGTACCAGGTGCCTATGTGGGCAAAATGCAGTGTTTTTATTGGTAGGTACCAGGTGCCTATGTGGACAATTCTGAGGGTGTGGAAACTTTTTTTTTTTTTTTTTTAATAAGTCTGTATGTGTATTGAATGAATCAATGTAATGTGTGTTTCTGATATAAGTAGCATGTGTTAGGTTTACCACGAAAACTTAAGGTATATGGAAGTTTCCCTGTTTTTACCTTTTTCTATTCTAACAACAATAATATATGGTACTCAATTATGTATATGTGTTGTGTTTTTAAGGAAATCTTTATATACTAAATTGATTTCTTTTTCTCTGGTGCAGTTCACTCACTCAAGTATTCTGGGCATTTTTCTTTTTTTTAAAAAGTAAATAGGATCATAACAAGAAGGAAAAAAAAGACAATACAAAGTACACAGTTATTTTTATTCTTTTTTTTTTTTACTATACACTCAAAGTATTAAAGTCAAAAGTAAAGAGAGAAAATACATTGTAGTATAATGGTATGAAGTTTCCTTACCGTATTTTAATTTATTTTTTATCATTTTAAATAAGTAGTGGATGCTACACAATTCAAGCATATCTGCATAAAAAGAATCCTAAAAACACAATCGTAATGATCCAGGTGGCATAACTTAGAATTTTTTTTAGAGATCAGTATAAACAACTATTCAATGTATTGTGTATTTTCTCAAACTATGCAGTAAATAGTCAGAAGCCAGTTGTGCTACCGTATGGGAAAATGGGTGGATCTCAATTGTAAAAGTGGTGCAAATTAGCTTATTTACGAATCTTTTAAAATGGCTAACTTGGTAGGTATTAATGCGAGCCTTCAAGAGCATAGCTCCTTCTTTCAAGCTATTAAAATTAATTATTTGCAGTGAAATGGTTTCCTAAAACGGTACCACCATCAGATTTTTCAACAACAAAAGTGATTACAAAAGGAAAAAAAAGAGATCACCACCAAGAAGGATAAGATTTCATGAAAGAAAAAGCTAGATGTCATATGAGCAATACAGATATTTTGCTTTCAATTAAACTTATCAGTGCTTTATTTGATATACAAAAAAAGATGCACAATGGCTAATCAATGGCAGTGTAATTAATCAGCTTTGTCAAACAAGTGAATGAGCCTATTATTAGGACTAGTAACTGACAATCTTCTAGTCATCTTACAAAACAATGAGATGGTTAACAGCGTGACCTTCACAAAATGCAGGCAGTTGACTACAACCATAAGTCACTCAGAAGAGACATTATGTTGATCAAAACAGCTGGCAAAGTCTCATGTTTTCTAACAAAGGGGAAAAAAAGATGGTTTATGTCTATTAAGCTTACAGATCTGGCTTTATTCCTGACATTGAAGACTTCTAAAATTAGACTTGAGAGAATGATCTCACCTTTTGTCAGCAAAATGAAACAAACAGCCTACAAAACTTCTAAGAGAGGACTACAGTCACAAGATGATGGCAGTAAGAATATTGCTGAGCCCATATTGTCATAGTAAGTCAACTGTATTTCAGCAGATGCTCTAAACATGAGACACTGAACAAAAATGACATTGACGGCAAATATAAGCCATTGGTCTGCTGGTCTGCCATAAGAGCATATGCAAAGCCTGTCTGTTGCATATTCTCGCAAATCTCATAAAAAAGACAGAATATTTATTTGTGAGCAAAAAAGCAGATGTGTTGAGTTGGTAGATGACTTACATTGTGACAGTGCCCGTGTCTAACATATTCCACCTTAAATGCATTTTTAAGTTTAATGGATTATGAATGCACCTGATAGAGGAGAATCAGTAGTGTATGAAAATAGTTTTTTGCATGAAAAAAAAAACAATATAAACATGATTACACTTAATATAAAATTTGCAAGCTGTTCATTTTCAGAGTTAACACCGATAGAAATCATTGCTAAAATTTGCATAAAATTCATAATTCGTTTAGGCCAATCACAGGCAGGTAACACATTGTAATAATCAGGAAGGCATCGTGTCATGCGTAGTCCCCTGAACAAGGAAGCCATGAGTAGTCAGACACTGATGTCGCCCAAACCACTTGAGAATATTTTCTGTCTAGCCTGGCAATTGTACTGTTCTTTTACACAGTTACCCTGCGCCACCGCTAGATGTTGCATAGTTTACATTTTGTTCCAAATACCTTGCGTTCTGAGGATATAAACATTTGAAAGTAGAGATTGATGACATCACACCGTGACGCAATATGCAAATGTGCGGCTCAGCTTCTGTGGCTCCTCCCCAGCGCTTGCTTCAGTGACATGTTCGGGCGAAGGCAACACCTCTTATGGCATACATGGACGGACTATAGCTGAAAGGGGTGTTTTATTATAATATTTAAGTTCTCTGGACGACCCCCGTTCCAAGATGGCCGTCTCCACGCAAATGAATACAGCATTTTTTTTAGCAATGATATTCAGATAGAGCAAAAAAATTGTTTCAGCACACACTATATTGTTAAGGCATACTCTATCGGGTTCACTATGTTTTTGGACCTGGTTTTCCTGTGATTTGGTCCCTTTAATATGAAGAAATGTATTTTCAGAGGGTGTGTTGCATCATCTTTGGGGGATTGTTTACGTATTTCACAAATTACATATTGTCAAATGTATCTTGAGGTATTAAACACATATTTAACATTCCAAAAGCAATTAAAGTATATTTTTAAAATGCATTATTTTGAAATAATGCACTTAAAAATATGCAACTTATTTTTAGAATGTAAAAACAAATAATACAGCCTATACTTTATTACTTTTTATATGCGTTTATGCTGCTGTGGAATAGGACATTTTGTTTTTAGTAGCTCAAATTCCGGGAGTAAAAGTTGATTACACAGGAGGTTTGTATCTGCACAGTGGGAAAGTGGCAGCAACTACTGTAAGTGCTTTCAGCAAGCCTAATGGGAAGCTTGTTAGTTTACAAGGACACACCCACCTTAGGAAGTAACAGGCAGCACCATACAGCAAAGAATAATTGATAATAAAAGTTGCTAGATTTAAAGGTTGTCTTTATATTTTTGTGCTTTATATTAACATATTCCCACTATCATGTTTTGTTAAAGGTTCCGCTAAGTTTCCCCATTTTTCCCTTTTTCTATTCTAACACCTGCTGCTTATATCAGAGACACACATTAGATTAAGTCATTCTATACACATAGAGACTTATTTTAATAAAACAAATAATTGGTTACTACACACTCAGAACTACTTATATAGGCACCAGGTACCTACCAAACACTTAATTTCGGTGTGTTTTTTTAACCCATTAATAACCTTCAAGCCAACAGCAGCACAATGCAGAAATCCACAGAGCAATGGCTGAGCTCCTACTTGCTTCCTTGTGCAGGGGGAAAAAAAACAGACTACACATTCCATAATGCTTTGCTGCACAAACTGGCTCTACGGGTAGAAACAATGTTAATGTTGTGATCGGCCTGTGATTGGCCCAAACAAATTAAACATTTTATGCTAATTTTAGTGGGGATATTCATGGGTGTTAACTCACAAACTCAACTACTAGCAATTTTGGTATTCAAGCAAAAAAAAAAACTACTCTGCCAATTCTCCTCGGTCAGATGCATTCATAATCCATTAAACTTAAAATGTGCCTTTAAACAAAAATACTATATAGCAGATTTGACCACAATGCTCCTTTAAAGGCCAAATTTGGAATCTGTGGGAGACTGATCAACACAAATTATTTCAAACCAAGCTAAACTCTTAAAATATATAGAAAAATAAACTGAATTATTTATACTGATAGATTAAGAAGGTAATACCTCTCTGTGCCACAGGATTAGAATATAGACTAAAATTATATAATATATATAATTACTTGAGTGGCTGTGATAAAATGACTTCCAGTACAGATCACTTCCATTTCTAAGGTTATATTACATAGTTACATAGTAATTTAGTCTAAAAAAACACTTTTAGTCCAACAAGTTCAACCTTTTTAGATCTCTTCTGATGCTTGTAATATGCGCATTGTTAAGAGATCCAGAAAAAGGCAAACAGAAAAAAATGATTGCCAATTGTCAAAATATATACAGTGGATATAAAAAGTCTACACACCCCTGTTAAAATGTCAGGTTTCTGTGCTGTAAAAAAATGAGACAAAGATAAATCATTTCAGAACTTTTTCCACCGTTAATGTGACCTATAAACTGTACAACTCAATTGAAAAAAAAATGAAATCTTTTTAGGTGGAAAGAAGAAAAAAGAAAAAAAGAAAAATAATGTGGTTGCATAAGTCTGCACACCCTCTTATAACTGGGGATGTAGCTGTGTTCAGAATTAAGCAATCACATTCCAAATCGTGTAAAATAGGAGTCAGCATACACCTGCCATCATTTAAAGTGCCTCTGATTAACCCCAAATAAAGTTCAGCTGCTCTAGTTGGTCTTTCCTGAAATTTTCTTAGTCGCATCCCACAGCAAAAGCCATGGTCCACAGAAAGCTTCCAAAGCATCAGAGGGATCTCATTGTTAAAAGGTATCAGTCAGGAGAAGGGTACAAAAGAATTTCCAAGGCATTAGATATGCCTTGGAACACAGTGAAGACAGTCATCATCAAGTGGAGAAAATATGGCACAACAGTGACATTACCAAGAACTGGAGCTCCCTCCAAAATTGATGAAAAGACGAGAAGAAAACTGGTCTGGGAGGCTACCAAGAGGCATACAGCAACATTAAAGGAGCTGCAGGAATATATGGCAAGTACTGGCTGTGTGGTACATGAGACAACAATCTCCCGTATTCTTCATATGTCTGGGCTATGGGGTAGAGTGGCAAGACGAAAGCCTTTTCTTACGAAGAAAAACATCCAAGCCAGGAAACATTTTGCAAAAACACATCTGAAGTCTCCCAAAAGCATGTGGGAAAAGGTGTTATGGTCTGATGAAACCAAGGTTAACTTTTTGGCCATAATCCCAAAAGATATGTTTGGTGCAAAAACAACACTGCACATCACCAAAAGAACACCATACCCACAGTGAAGCATGGTGGTGGCAGCATCATGCTTTGGGGCTGTTTGTCTTCAGCTGGAACTGGGGCCTTAGTTAAGATAGAGGGAATTATGAACAGTTCCAAATACCAGTCAATATTGGCACAAAACCTTCAGGTTTCTGCTAGAAAGCTGAACATGAAGAGGAACTTCATCTTTCAGCATGACAACGACTCAAAGCATACATCCAAATCAACAAAGGAATGGCTTTACCAGAAGAAGATTAAAGTTTTGGAATGGCCCAGCCAGAGCCCAGACCTGAATCCGATTGAAAATCTGTGGGGTGATCCGAAGAGGGCTGTGCACAGGAGATGCCCTCGCAATCTGACAGATTTGGAGTGTTTTTGCAAAGAAGAGTGGGAAAATCTTGCCAAGTCAAAATGTGCCATGCTGATAGACTCATACCCAAAAAGACTGAGTGCTGTAATAAAATCAAAAGGTGCTTCAACAAAGTATTAGTTTAAGGGTGTGCATACTTATGCAACCATGTTTTATTTTTAGATTTTTTCTTCCCTCTACCTAAAAGATTTCAGTTTGTTTTTCAATTCAGTTGTACAGTTTATAGGTCACATTAAAAGGTGGAAAAGGTTCTGAAATGATTTATTTTTTTACAGCACAGAAACCTGACATTTTTACCAGGGGTGTGTAGACTTTTTATATCCACTGTATATCAAACCCATTTTTATCTACCCAATCTGCTGTCACAGCCACCTTTGGTAGAGAATTCCACAGTTTACCCACCTTTACTGTAACATGTCTTTCTATAAAGGTGGAAAGAGAGGCTTACAGGTCTCTAAATCCCTGGATTTGCTCTTGCCCCCTCTTAAACGTGTCAGAATTGCTTTTCTCCAGTCATCTGGTACAGAGCATGTAAGTCTTGAAACATTTTTAAAATGAATGACATGTTTCAAATACATTGATTGAAACACAACAAAATCAATTTAGCCCATTTATGGATTTAATTATTTTTAAGAGATTTTATGCAAAAACTTCTGCTTCATGCTCCTGGGGACAAATTCAAACTCAAAAGTGTTTGCGCCCAGGCTCACAATACCAATCAAGATCGATAGATTAACTGCTTCTTATTGAAAACCGTTTATGTAAACAATACTGTATTTTTGACAATGGCATGTGTCAACTCTGACTACATCACACAATCATTGCGAACAACATCTGTTGAGAAACACTGGCTAAAGTATAGGAAGATCATGAATTTAGTCACATCCATCTTCCTAACATGGTCTCAAAAGAAGTGGTCAGACTTTTTTATACTGACATTCAAAGAATAAAAACGCACAAACCATAAGACATAAAATTCTATCAATAGACCATTCTTACTAAACCAATTCTTTAAGGTTGGTCACAGAGAGAAGTGATGTCTAGAAGCAGGGTAACTCCTTACATGGAGGCATAGGTTTCAAACATATGACTGTTTGAATGTACAAGGCCTCAAGAAAATTTAATTTTCCAAAGTGTCCTCTTACTTCTGAAAATAAATCGACTGATAGGGACCATCTTCTACACTAGGGCTTGACAAATAACAGGCGACTGGTTGCAATGGTGACAAAAAAAAATCTCCCCTTGTGCCTAGTATCAAGCAGTGCAAGTTTCTTAAAATTTTGATAAACGCTTGTAACGTTAGCATATGCTGCAAGCATATTAGATGCTAAGTTTTGGTATGCGTCTCAGTGCCATAATCACGTCCCCCAACCATTAATTCTATTAAAGAATTAACTAATACAATTAAAAAAACTGTTGTTCAGGAGGTATATGTTAAACTGGTAAACTATTAATCACTATTATTAACTTTGAAAGCTTAGGTGACCGTGATTTCTAATTAGCTGGTTCTTAAATGTTCAGAATAAGAACATATTTCATATATTTTCAGTTACAAAAGAAGCCTATGCCCATACAAAGTATTATTGTCCTGTTTTTGGCCAGTTGACATTGGCTTGGTACTAGAAAGGAAGAAAGCTTGGCTACATCTGATGTCCTGAGATTAAATGAAGAGGTAGCTGAGAGACCATATGATGTGGCAGTTTCTGTGGTAATATCTCCATCTTATAAAAGTAAATAGTGCAGTGAATACCACCCAACTTGTCGACATGTAAAGTTTGCCGCAGACAAATTCCTCCCTCTGGTGTTTTTTTCCACTTGTTTTTACTGCTAATGAATATGGATAAGTTTAAAGAACAGAATCCTACGCCCTTATCTTCTCAGTATTTGACAGTATGTGTTCATAGCCTTAACCATCTAAATAACCAAGAAGGAAAGTAATTGCAATTCTGGAAAACTCGCTATACGAAGAATAATATGTATTCATTTAGAGAATAGTTCATGATGCCATGCAGTATAGGCATTTGCATGTAAATAGCCGGTTTTGCCAGTCCCTACTAAAAATATGCATTGAATGTGATAAATATATGATACTAGTAAAATTGCCCGTCATAAATGACATGATCAGAGAATATTATGTTTAACTGTCTGTGTAGCAAGTATGCTCTCTCTCTGTTATTTGTCTGTGCATGCCTTCTCTCTGTGCCCTCTCCTTCTGTGCGCCTGCTCCCTCTCTGTGTGCGCCTGCTCCCTCCCTCTCTGTGTGTGCGCGCCTGCTCCCTTCTATCTCTGTGTGCGCGCCTGCTCCCTCCCTCTCTGTGTGCGCGCCTGCTCCCTCCCTCTCTGTGTGCGCGCTTGCTCCCTCCCTCTCTGTGTGTGCCCTCTCTCTCTCTGTGTGCCCTCTCTCTCGCTGTGTGCCCTCTCTCTCGCTGTGTCTGCCCTGTCTCTCTCTCTGTGTCTGCCCTGTCTCTCTCTCTGTGTCTGCCCTGTCTCTCTCTCTCTGTGTCTGCCCTGTCTCTCTCTCTGTGTCTGCCCTGTCTCTCTCTCTGTGTGCCCTCTCTCTCTCTCTCTGTGTGCCCTCTCTCTCTCTCTCTCTCTGTGTGCCCTCTCTCTCTCTCTCTCTGTGTGCCCTCTCTCTCTCTCTGTGTGTGCCCTCTCTCACTCTCTCTCTATGTGCCCTCTATCACTCTCTCTCTGTGTGCCCTCTCTCTCTGTGTGCCCTCTCTCTCTGTGTGCCCTCTCTCTCTGTGTGCCCTCTCTCTCTGTGTGCCCTCTCTCTCTCTGTGTGCCCTCTCTCTCTGTGTGCCCTCTCTCTCTGTGTGCCCTCTCTCTCTCTGTGTGCCCTCTCTCTCTCTGTGTGCCCTCTCTCTCTCTCTGTGTGCCCTCTCTCTCTCTCTGTGCCCTCCCTCTCTCTCTGTGTGCCCTCCCTCTCTCTCTCTGTGTGCCCTCCCTCTCTCTCTCTGTGTGCCCTCCCTCTCTCTCTCTGTGTGCCCTCCCTCTCTCTCTCTGTGTGCCCTCCCTCTCTCTGTGTGCCCTCACTCTCTCTGTGTGCCCTCTCTCTGTGTGCCCTCTCTCTGTGTGCCCACTGTCTCTGCCCTCTGTATCTCTCTGTTCCCTCTACCCTCTCTCTCTCTGCCCTCTCTATTTGCCGTCTTGCTCAGTGGCCACTGTCTCGCTCAGTGCTGTCTCGCTCAGTGCCCTCTGTCTGTGCTCTGTGGACAGTATGCTTTCTCTCGCTCTTTGTGCTGTTTGTCTGTATGCGGTCTCTCTGTGGGTGCCCTCTCTCTCTGTGCAGCCGTTCTCTCTCTCCCTCTCTGTCCACTCTGTGGGCCCACTGTCTCTGCCCTCAATCTCTCTATGCCCTCTGTTTCTGCCTTCTGTCTCTCTCTGTGCCCTTTGTCTCTGCCCTCTCTGTGCTCGCTCTCTCTCTATGTATGTGCACTCTATGCCCACGTCCTGGCCCTCAATGCACATGCACACTGCCAGTCAGGACGCATATTTGCAGCCAATGTGCGAGTGTGACGTTTACTGCACCGTACTCACACATTGTCAATTATTATAGTGAATGATATAATTGTAGCATAAAAATGCGTCTTATTCCGGAAGCTAAAACTATAGCCATGACCTGTTGAAACACCCAAATCTTCCTGGAGTTATTGATGTTACTCTTTAGAAAACTAGCGAATAGCACTGTTATACACAACCTGGAAAAAATATCTTACAATAAAGAACAAAAGTGACAATATCTAGAAATAATGTATCATTTTATTGTATCGTAAATAACTCAAATATATACTCAAAGATGTTATAAATAAAAAAATACATAAAAAGGATATACCAATGTAAAATTAATTCACATATTATTGTATGATTGCCCAAGAAACCAAGCTATGACAGCTTGCAAATCATTTTTTAGCTGTTTGATCAGTATGTTTAGCTTGAAAAGATGCCACTTGCTATTGAAAATATCCCAGCACTCAAAAGATTGGTATCATTTTCCTGAAAAATGAAATATAAGCAGACTGCAGACTTGCTGGTTTAAACCCACACAAAGAAAAACTGCAGACGACAAAAAGTAACAGTCATTTGTTATTAATAACATAAAGTAAATTACCAAGACGAATGAATCATTGAGACAAACAAGGAGCAGCTCTCGGATCATAGAAACGACAGGGAAAAAAAAACATGTAAACTGTAAAGCTCCTACTTGCCATTATATAGGAAATAAATTTAAAGTTGAAGAGCAAACTTTCCTACTGATAAAAATATGATTCAATAAGCATATTCTTACAATTATAATCAAAGTGACCTATATAAATGCAACTTAAATGTCTAATAATATCTCTGTGCCCTCCCTCTGTCCGCACTGTGTCCTTTGTCTCTGCCCTCAGTCTCTCTCTGTGCCTTCTCTCACTCTCTGCAGCCTTTTCGTGGTCTTATAGTTTTGTGACAAGCATTCTTTGTATATTTTAAAGGATAAATTAAAATAAAGTAAGACATTCGACACGTGATAGCTATAACACCAAGAAAAGATGTTGCTATCATCATAGGAGATTGGAATGCTAAAGTAGGGAACCAAAAGACATCTGGAAAACTGGCAAATTTGGCCTTGGAGTACAAAATGAAACCGGTCAGAGATTAGTAGAATTTTGTTAAGATAATTCTCTGGTCATAGCAAACACCCTCTTCCAACAGCCTCCGAGATGACTCTGCACATGGACATCACCAGATGGACACCATAGAAATCAGATTGACTATATACTTTGCAGCCGAAGATGGAGGAGCTCTATACAATCAGCAAAAACAAGACCTGGAGCTGACTGGGGCTCAGATAATGAGCTTCTTATTGCAGAGTTGAAAATTAACCTGAAGAAAAAAAGTGAAAACCATCAGACCAAGTAGATACAAAATAAATAATATCCCTTGTGAATATGCAGTGGAAGCAAAGAATAGATTCAAGGGACTACACATGGAAGATAAACTGCCTGAAGAACTTTGGACAAAAGCAACATTATCCAGGAAACAGCAACAAAGAATATCCCTAAAGAAAGAAAAGTAAGAAGCCAAACTTGCTGTCTGAGGAGGCTTTCAGAGTAGCCCAGGAAAGAATGATAGTGAAAGGTAGTGGAGATAGGAAAGGATTTGTCTAACTGAATACAGAATTCCAGAGGATAGCAAGAAGAGACAAGGAGATATTCTACAATGAACAATGTAAAGAGATTGAAGAAGATAACCAAATGGGTAAATCAAGAGATCTCTTCAAGAAAACTGGGAACCTAAAAAGGCACTTTTCATGCAAAAGTGGGTGTGATAAAAGACAAACATGGTAGGGACTTAACAGAAGAACATTAGATAAAGAAGAGGTGGCAGGAATACACTGAAGATCTATACAGGAAGGATGTTAACAGCAGTGATGACCTCAGTAGTTTGTCCAATGAGCTGGAGCCAGACATATTGGAGAGCAAAGTGAGATGGTCCCTAGGATGTCTTGCTAATAATAAGTTTGCAGGAGGTGATGGAATCCCAATTTAACTATTCAAAATTCTACAGGAAGATGCTGTGAAAGTGTTGCTTGCCTTATGCCAACACATTTGGAAAACTCAACAATGGCCAATAGACTGGAAAAGTTAAGTCAACATCCCAATCACCAAAAAAGGAAGTGCCAAAGAATGCTCCAATTATTTCACGTGCCAGCAAGGTAATGCTTAAGATTCTACAAGCTCGACTCCAACAATATATGGACCAGGAACTACCAGATGCGCAGGCCGGGTTCTGCAGAGGAAGAGGCACAAGAGATCATATTGCCAATGTCCGCTGGATAATAGAGAAAGCAAGAGAATTAAAAAAAAAACATTTACTTCTGCTTCATAGACTATTCTAAAGCCTTTGACTGTGTTTATCACAACAAAATGTGGCATGTCCTTAAATAGATGGGAGAGCCAGATCATCTCATCCTCCTCCTAAGGAATCTGTATGTCGACCAAGAAGCCACTGTCGGAACCGAACATGGGACAACAGAATCGTTGAAGATCGGAAAAGAAGTGCAACAAGGTTATTTATTCAACTTATATGCAGAGTACATCATGCATAAGGCTGGACTGGATGAATCCAAAGCCGGAATCAATATTGCTGAAAGAAATATCAACAACCTCAGATACGACAATGAGACTACTCTGATGGCTGAAAGTGAGGAGGAACTAAAAGGAATTATTGATGAGGGAAGAAGAAGAGAGTGCAAAAGTTGGCCTTCTGCTCAACGTTAAAAAGACGAAGATCATGGCAAACGGTAAATTCACTTCCTGGCAAATAGCTGGGGAAGAAGTAGAGGCAGTGACAGATTTTATTTTTCTTGGATCCAAGATCTCTGCAGATGGTGACTGTAGTCATGAAATTAAAAGACGTTTACTTTTTACTAGCTTGTCCAAGCTTGCCATAATTTTCTTCCCCAGAAGCAAAGATATTAAACTATTAACAAAGGTGTGCATAGTTCGAACTATGGTATTCCCAGTAGTAACATATGGATGTGAGATCTGTACCATAAAGAAGTCTGAACTTTCTCAGAATTGGTGCCTTTGAATTGTGGTGTTGGAGAAGACTGCTTAGAGTCCCTTGGACTGCAAGAAGATCCAATAAACCAATACTTCAGGAAATCAAGACAAACTGTTCACTAGAAGGTTTGATCATAAGGCTGAAGCTCAAATATTCCCTAGAAAAGACTCTGATGCTGGAAAAGATTGAAGGCACAAGAAGAAGGGGATGACAGAGACAGGGATGGATAGATGAGGTCACTGAAGCAATGAACATGAACTTGATGGAGCTCAGATGGGCAGTGACTGAGAGATGCACCTGGCGTGCTGTGGTCCATAGAGTCACGGAGAGTCGGACACCACTGAAAGACTAAACAACAGCAACACTTTACTTTTAAATGTTGCACAATATCTTCAATCTTCTAAAGAACATACTGCAAATAAGGAGCTGCATTAGTCATTTAAGAACAGAAGCCTTTTAAAAAAACTACTGTTGATAAAATAACCAGAGAAAGAGAGAAGTTCACATATTATGACAGGATTTTTTTCCTTTCTATAGGGATGCTTCTCTCTCCTGTCTTACAAAATGCGATAGTAGGTAAGTGCTTTAGTGATCTTGTAGAGATGGGTCATTAACTTTAATTTTCAACCTTAATCCATTTTATGGCAACGTCACAGTTTAAAATAATTTTTCTCTTTTACTCTATACTTCTTGACATATGGAAGCTTTTCTCTATGTGGTATAAACATTGACACAGCGTGCTTGATCAATGTAGAGTGGAAAGAACATAAAAAGATATTTATTGGTACCACATAAACTAATTTGTTAACTGTGAGACTAATTAAAATACTATATCAATATTAGCATAGTGCAACACTAAATAGCATATTATAAAAGTCTCAATAATAATTTTTTTTAGAAAAAACTATTATTGTTATAGTATATAGGCAGTTTTGAACGTACTTTCAAGATAGGACAGTTACATGTTTAGGCACTTTGAGCCTGAATAATCCTGTGAATCTATTATAGGACTAATTTCTGATGCGTTGGTAGGGGCAGTCTTATATTTAAGCCAATCAGGATATATAACCTAAAAAAAAAAATTAACTGAAGGAAATCAAACAAGTATATTAAAGTCCAATGTATAAATTATAACTGGCTGAATACAATTGTAAAGCAACTACCAAACTGAGAAGGTTAAATTGAGTAAAGAGAGCGGCTGAGTAACAAATAAGATTTCTAGCTTGTCAAGAAAATCAAAAATGTAATGCTTAAAGATATCTAAGTTTCTCTGTTTTTACCTTTTCTAATCTAACACATGCTGCTTATATCACAAACACACATTACATTGTTTCATCCGCTACACATACATATTTATTGTATTTATTTATTTTTAATGGTTTCCACACCCCAGAACTGCTTATATAGGTACCTGGTACCTACCAATAGAAACACTGGATTCAGGTATGTTTTTTAAACCTATACTAACTTTCACACCAACCATGCTGCACAAACTGGCTTCACAGATTGAAGCAATGTTATACCTGCTTGTGATTGGCAAGCATGAATTATGAATTTTATGCTAATTTTAGCAGGGATTTTAAGGGGTGTTACCTTAATAGATTTAGCAAACTTTAGGGCAATTTTAATAAATGTATACTTTGGTATTTTTCGTACAAAAAAAATGATTTCATACACTACTGATTCTCCTCTATCAGATGCATTCATAATCTATGAAACTGAAATATGCCTTTAAATGCATGATAGAAAATGTGTACCCTGTACTTTCAAAGTACTACATATTTTGAAGTATATAATGCAATTTATATGGTGGACTTGAAAGTCTACCATATTTCACATTATCATTTCAACTTGGGTCCAATCACTTACTCAACATGAACTATAGTGATGGAGAAAACATTTCTAATGGTATCCACTATTTGTGAAAGCAAATACAGTAATCTTCATCTATACTTCTGTGCAACAATCTGGGAGTCTACAACATTTTTAAAACATAGACCTTCAAAGAAAGTTTTAACAAAAGAACTTCAAATGGAAACAAGAAAACCAAAAGATTATAGGGTTTATGAAGCTATTGGATGCCATTTTTCAGAATCACTCACAAAAAGTTCCCTCTAATCAAGTTGTATTTACAGCTGGCAGAGCCTGGAAACCACTCTACTTGCAACAATGTTCACCAAATTAGACTACAATCGTAAAATAGTACCAAGCTGAAAGAAACTGGAGATATGTTACGGCTGCCGAGTTCACTTTCTACTAAATACATTGCAATTTATTTTTTGGTCTTCATGGGTTGTCCCAAAAGCCAATGATGTTTTTGAGTTCCGATGCCAAATTGCAAACCACAGAGAGAAAAAAAAAAAAAATCAGACAAAGACATCTAGGTATAACAGCCATTTTTCTAAATGCTTCATATCAACAAACCTCAGTCTTTTTCTAAACTATAAAATATGATGAGCTCTATTTTTTATGGGCATATATTTAAAACCATGGTTAATTGGTATCTAGGAATTAAAGAACATGAATCATTGAGGTTATGCTGATTGCATCAAGCCTGAAGATGCAATTTTAATGCTAAAGTTAAAAAAGACTATATATCAGCAAAATAAACAAAATTATGATGCAAAAATATACTTTCCTGACAGCTGAAACTGATATTATATTGTCAATGGTTAATTCAAGTATAATTATAGAAAGAATAGGCAGGAAACAAACCCTGTAATGAATTATGTGATAATATCCCTTGATGGGTAAGTAATGCACAACCCAGAATGGTGATATTTTATATACCATTGGTGCTACAAATGTTAATATTCAGAAAAAATTTAAAAACACACCTCATCATATTCTTTATAAAAAAATATGTATAAATACATTTAGAACGATTTACACTGTAATAGCCTTTGTAATTTGATACATTAGTGATATTTTCAGGCATAAAAAATATGTATTAATAAAATATACCTAAAAAAAAATCAGCATAACTGCAATCACCATTAAAACTACCCCTAGATTGTAAGTTTGCGAGTTTTCAATCTTGTGTCAGTGCCTTGGAAACAAGCTCTATGTACATTTGATTTTATGCTCAAAAACAGAGCCCTCCATTCTTTACAAAGTGTTTAATTTGTTTTCTGCTATGTACTCAACCCCTGTACAGCGCTACGGAATATGTTGGCGCAATATTAATAAAGATAATAATAATATATAATCAAATGGAAATATGCTTTTATTTGCAATGCTAAAAATTCATATTTAATTTCAATCAGCAATCCTATAATCTTGTTGGAGGTAAATTCAGCACCGATAATCTTTTTTTTTTTTCTTTTTCTTTTTAAATGTAATAAAATAGTTATCATGTCATTATTTTTTCAGTCCGACAATTCACTAACTATTTATGTGGACGCATACTGGAAATAAAGAAAATAACTAATATCACTATGATACACTTTTATGAAGGTACAAGATTCTAATGTAACAGACAGTAAAGAGCGCCTACTTATTACTAGATGTGATAATGTGATCATGCAGTTAAGCGTGGCCATAACAATTTGGAATGAGTACATGTTTAAGCATGTATATGTAATGTATGTGATTCAGGAACTTGTAGATACTTTTTCTGATAACATATAGAGCTTGTAAATGTTATGATTCGAAGGTAGTGAATGGGTTAACTTTTCTCACTTAAAAAGGTTCATGTAAGGTACCACGAAAAAAAATTGAATATGCAATCACTAATCTAAAAATACATGCAAAATGTGTACGCAACTATGAAACTGCCAGAAATGAGAGAGCGAGACAGAAATACCTGTCAGGCAGTTATCACACCATGCCTAATTGATTACAAATGTTTGAAGCTCCCTGTAATAAATCACCACTTTAATCCCACATTAACCTCTCACCATCAACCACCCCCCTAAGCAGGACTGATGTCTCAATGAAAAGCACTGATTCCACAAAAATAGGAGGCAAGCATCTCCCCAAGCATTTTCTAAACCAATTCACAGAAACGCCATTAAATACAACGCTTCCTCTTTGATTAGTGGCGTAATAATTTTCTTTGACCCTTGACATAACTCCCTTGTTGTATCAGAAGCCATAAAATATTAAGACACACATCAACTAAAATAAGCCTACAATGACTATTTTAAAGGCTGTGTGTGGCCTTACCCATATATTTTTGGCAAGATGCATTTTCTCCGACCACAGCTATATTCATCCAAGAGCAGTGGCACTGGAGAGTCTCTGTCTCACCTGTCAAAGCTGAAGAAAGTTGTTCAGAAGACCACCAGGAGTCCATGGATTGGATCCACGGTTCTACCGCAGAAAGTCCTGATAAGCTCTCACTAACAAGAGAATAAAATACTTAGGGTGGGGGTAATGTAAAGTCTACACAAGGTCATCTTCATATATGAAATCTGTTTCTCTCAGTGCATGATTGCTCAGTAAGGAAAGTCTAACTTAAAAATGATACGTGACCATTTAAGTGACATTAGAATCTATACAACTTTTTGAAGCATCAATTTTTTTTACACAAAACCAATTATGTATTTATTACATATTATGTAGGTGTACTTAGCACCAGGTCCTGATAAATAGAACTTTCATCTTAAAGATGAGCTATTTAAAGATAAATTAAAGCTAAAATAGAAGCTAAAAAGGGGATTCCATCTGGGAATTCATTTTTTGGAAATGTCAATATGGCTGGTAGGTCCCCTAGCCTCACTCATGGTAAAAAGTTTGTGGATTGGTGACTTTTCTCTCAGATAAGTGAACAATTTGGTAGTCCCCAGGAATACATTCTCTGAGTAAATGAGAACAGAAACTAAACAGAACTAAATAAATATCACAGTGGATCACTGCATAGGTGAAACATCACGTTATATATTCATAATTATTCAGTCAACTATATCACATATTTCTAATACAAATCAAGTACAAATGACAAGTATTTCTCAAACAAGCTTGTACCATGAACAAACATATTTATATACTAATATCAGTACAAATATATATTAATACTGATAGAATTTAAACAACATCATACCATATGCTTTAAATAAGTCTATAAATCAATTTATTGTATTCAGTAACTCCCAGGAAGGGTAAGAAAGAAGTCAGAGCTTTATACTGGAAAAAAGACATCAACACCTAAGACAAAGCCTAGGAGCCCAATGTTAGAAGCAGGTAAAGTCTAAATTACAGACAATACTCAATTCAGTTTTAATGGTGATCATCCCACCAATGTTTTTTATAGCAACACAAGTCCTTCTAAACATAAGCAAGATGTCAAATCTTAAAACATTTGTGGGACCATCCAAAAGCACTTAACAGTAGGATTCTTCAGATTCATTTGAAAATCATAATAAAATCATCACTTAAGCAGAATAAGACACATTAACACATTTTTATGTCTTCAACATTGAAACAAAAGTTGTTGTTAATGTCAGTGCCCCTATAACTTAAAGGGCCGGATGTCAATGCCACTTGGCACTCCGCCTTCTCTTGTAATCTCATTTAAGGCCAAAAGGAAAATTCTATAAACTTAATAAACTTCGTAAAATTCCTAAAATCATTAGTTAATGCAATTTTTGTTAAAACAGTTTTTCTCCTAGTTGAGTAGCTGTGAATGTCCACTAATACAGATAAAATATGAGTTTCCAATCTTGTGTAGGTACTTTGAAAACAAGCTCTATGTACGTTAGATTTTAAGCTCGAAAACAGGACTTTCTATTCTTCTGCAACATGTTCATTTTGTTTTTGCCTTGTACTTAACCTCTAAATAGCGCTACAGAATATGTTGGCACGTTACAAATAAAGGATAATAATAAAAAGGATAATAAAAAAACAAGAGAGTACTGCCGTAATCCATGATAATTTTTTATTGGAAACCATTTTATTTATTTTGAAAGGTTTGTCAAATAAACATATATCATTGTATCCTGCAATAATGGTTATTCTCCTATTCCCTAAAAGCTGTAAAGTATTACATTTTGTGTATATATGAGTGAAAATTCAATATGCAAGAAAAGCACTTAAAAATTAAAGATACAGAAGTTTTAAATATTTAGTATATTATTTTTGTATTATTATTCATTACTTAAGATTATCTCAACAATATTTTAAATACATATCCCTTTTCCATGTATAAATACTAGTAATTGCTGTATCACAAGTAGCATTAATGGAAATGTGCAATAAATCCGGTGTTAAACTGGAAAAGACAAGTTTTAATATTATTTTCCTCCATCTACAGTTTTAGTTGTAGTTCAAAAAAGTCAACACTCATTTGTGTATTCTGAAACATTTACAATTTAATTGACAGCTTTCACAGATTACATCATTAAATACTTAAGTAAAGTGATTAGTGATTTGTTCTGAATAATTATTTTAAAAAACACTAACAGGTACTGAAAAGCATCCAACTAAAGTGAAATATTTTTTTGTAAACTTGTGCAAAATCATCTGACATAATACTTAACAGCTATTTTAAAATACTAAAATATGTAGCCATAGAAATATTAGTGGATATCTGCAAAGGTAACGTGGAAAACACTAAAATATAATTTTTGTCTCAAGTCTAATGTAGATAACATATATGCCCCATACATACTATTGTTAATGCATTTTTGATACATGTAATGTTTCTGGCACTATGAAAATGGAGTGCTATAAACTAAAAAAGAAATAAAAAATAGAATTAATTTGTTATCTAATACATTTTTATTTTCCATTACATTAATAATTACTTAAAACTATAATGATTATTTCTAGTTTTTGGTAAAATATTTTACTAGAGTTATTTAAGATTTAGAGAATTGCAATGAAGGAAAGAAAATTATGAAGGAAAGAAAATGAGATTACAGTTAGGCAAACGCTGTCTGATTCACCACTCTCGACTGAGGTTTTTTATGATGTTAACTCTCAACTGCCTGAATCAGAGACTAAATCTCAACAGTCTGATGATTTACTTATAATCGGCAATTAATCTTTTATTTTTTTATCATGTTAATATAATATACATGCATAATAATTTGTGTAATCATGTTTCATTATTTCAAAATGTATCCCAAAAAATCTATAATTACAAATAAAGTGGTTAATATACTTTAAGTACGTTTGTGCATATACACATATATTTTAGTTAAAGTGACCTGAATATGTTTGTACAATAAAAAAGGTATCACTATTCACTGCAATACTCTGATTATTCAAAATACACACACATAGAACATTACATTTCTATGTGACATAGCAGAGTTTCCTGGAAACTATTGAAATATGTGATTGCACAAATAAATAAATATGGTTAGAATTGAATTTTAGAAAGTAATACTTTATACTATGAAATGTAAAAGTGTAAATCAAAATGCTTTAATAGTCAGTATCAAGTAAACAGCTATTTAAAAATTTGGTGAATTATAATTTTCTTTTTTTCATGCTTAATTTTTTTATTTTGTAGATGTAATACAGTCTCCAAATATAGAATTAGAAAAAGGGAAAAAAAAGACTAATTTCGGATATAATTATATTTTATCATATTATTTTTGTAACTTTTTTTTGTTTTAAACTCAAGTTTAAGTGCAAAACTATTCTTGGTTCTTACTTCATAGTAATAGTGCTGTAGCTCAGGTTAATATATATGGGAAGATATATGACTGCAGGAATAGCAGCTTGAATAGACACACTTTTTTTATATATATATATATTTATTTAAAAAAAAAAAGAAGAAAAAAAAAAAGAAATCAGAAATACTATTTTGAGAAATTACCAATTTCCCACCTAAAATCACTTGGGGCCAATATAAATCATATCAGCGTCAACGAAATAGAGGGCTCTATTATGCAAACTTTTCACACTCACAAACTGTGTGATACATAAGAAAAATACATTAAAAAGTAGGGTTGTTTAAGGATGTTCATCTTTGCTCTTAACTGAAAAATACAGAATATAACTGCAAAACAAGTTGAAATAGATTATTTAAATTAATATTCTAGGAATATAAAACCTGCTTTACAGATATTTTGCTCTTTTTGAAGACTTTATTGGATTCATTTATATTTGAATCTTGCAATGCCTGCAAAATATATATGTTTTGTCTTGCAAAATCTAATGAAGTCTTATGTATTGTGCAAATGAATACAGATATGCTTGAAATCAAATTAAAATAAACCAGTGAAAAACAGCTACTATTTCATTAGCAAAAGATGACCCATATCTATTTCTGTGGTAAACTGAATTGTACCTCTTTTAGACATCATCTGCTATGAGCTCTGAAAATGAGATAAAAAGGAGTTAAAAACACACAACCCACATGCATGTGTTTCCATTTATCTAAAGAGCCAGAAACCAATTCATAGACCTTGAAAATATCAAAATCATATTTGAACAACTATTATCTTAATATCCAGACTGCTACAAGGAAGTGAAAGGAAAGACTTGTATGGATCAATTGGGCATGTTCCCAATTCACGCTTTCCCCCATCCCAATACAACCTTTCTACCCATCTTTGAATTAATATGGCTAAAATTATATTAAATGTGCTATATAAATATAATGAAGAAAAAACAAACACTTCACTGACTGTCAAAAAATAAAGTCACACAATTCAAATGACATTGAAACATTTTGGGAACAAAAAACATAATCATGATATCAGTGACATCATAATTAGTGATATAGTAGCCAAATAAGCAATGAAGATGGATAGTGATGCCACACCTATAGTGTGAAAACTTTTTTTAGGAAAACTGCATGAATAACTTGCACAAAAATAAAACCTTAAGAGAACAATCATTTCAGAGGCAAAGAAAACATTTTAGATTTTTCAATAAAATGGGTTTTAAAAAACAAAAACAAAAAAAACAATGAATGCTTCAAGCACAACCCAGTCTCAAAAGCAGAATTCTCTTGATGATAAAGAAGATGGCTTGTTCCCAGCAAGGGATTAGCAGGATCTTATTATCAGAGGCCAAGAATATTGTATGATGCTCTTCGAACAAAATGCCTATTTTAAATTAATCTGTGTCTCCATATTCAATAAGTTACACATTCTATACATATTAGAATGTTTTTCTTCAATATAACAAATCGGGGTACAATACTGGCCCTTAAATAGATTTATTTAATTTAAACATAAGGTCATTTTCACATTTTAGTCCATTATTTAAAAATAGTTAACAACTTTGCACTATTCATAATCAAAATAATTCTTGATAGCATTCGATATAATAATTTCCACACAAAAGGGCGAAGATAAATTCAAACATTCCGTTATATTTTCAACACTTTAGATACCAAAGAGACCTGAAACATATTTTCAGGCCACACGGAAAACCAAATGGTTTATTAATACACGAAGAGAGACATATGATACAGATAAAATAAAAATATACTTACCTTAACGGGGCAACTTTTGCAGAGAATTCTGTATAAATTAAAAATCTACAGTAATAT
>CM050165.1:420593633-420601133 GCA_027410445.1 Discoglossus pictus | reverse complement strand
TAATATGAGCTGGTATAGAAGCGGAGAGGGATAAAGGTTACCCAAACGCTGAACTCCGAAACCATGCCTCCAATAAACAGGCCAGGTAAAGCACCTGGAACGGTGTTTATATGCACAAGGGCAAAGTTTTGTCTAGAACAGAGTCTATTAAGGAACCTAATCATTTCAGTGCACAGCTAAGTTGAATTCCCTTCCTACTTCCAGGCACCCCACTGTTTAAAGGAAATTAGGAAAAATAGGATTTAACCGCAGCGGTCCTAAAACACATCACTGTATTTGATGCACTGTGAGCTGAGCAGCTACTTGGCAGTGCAGCTATAGCACACAGAACGGAGTAACTTATAGGTATAGCCCTTTAGGTACTCTCTGCATCCTGTGATCAACATCAATCTGGCACCAAGACGGCCCATTTAAACGTTTCCATTAATACTCAGATTATAAAGCAGAGCACCGACTAGGAATAAAATCAGCCTAGCATTTCAGTAGCAGCTAAACTATGCCAAATAAAGCTTCATTTCCACAGCTGTAAACACAGATGTCTGCGTGAAATCGTGTAAATAAAATGTACTTTAAAAAAAAAAAAAACACAAAAAAACGCACATATATATGCATATAAATACTCTAACATATTCCTATAAATCAGTAACATTTAATACAATAAATATACTTATTCCTTTTCAATTGCAGCATCAATCCAAAACACGTAATTCTATCATTCCCACTGAGAGGTACTGTTAATAAATCTGCCAAAAACGAGGCTAGAATGAATACTGCTTGTATATTTGACTTTAAACATACAGCAAAGTGTTAATACAGAAAGGAACACACATAGGACACAAAAAGACAATGAGAAAACACAGAATTATTACAAATACACTACAGATATTATCATTTTTTTCTCTTTCTGAACAGTAAATGAGACAGATCTCTATTCATTCTAGCTGAATCATCCTTTGACAGGGCTTTATGGCAAGTTTCTTGCTACTAAACACTTACAGCATTTTCTGAATCGAGTCCATCATTAGAGACTTGTGTATATTATCCCCCACTGGCTTCTCAAAACAAGGATGCTAAAGAGGCTTTTTTAAATCGTGCAATTCCCTAATACTTAGTGGTAGGAATCCTTTTAGTTTCTTAACCCTCCTACTACTGAGTTTCAATTGGTTGCTTTAAAGCACATTTGAATATAGACGCAGAAGCATGGCATACAGTGCAGGCTGCAGCTACATCCCAATGGCACTCCAAGCTATTTTTTATTAATAACATTATATATTTCTTAAAAAAAATACTAAAAACAAGCCGAACACATAGTATTAAAAAATTACTTTAGTGACTTCATCTTTTGGTTTGAAGTTCTCCTTTAAAAGTAGTCTTCGATCCGGTAACAGCCACCAGCAAAACCAGAAGAAACTAGGCAGCAGCATCTTGGTGACATGTAAGCAGAAGAGGAAAATAAATACACACTTGACTGATCTAGGTAGCCTTCCTGCTGAAAAAGAACTGAATTAATGAATCATTGCATGCAGGGTAGCCAGACCACATTATCCCAGTGTTTACAAGAGGAAACACAGTTTACATGTATGGGGATTTTTCTTTTTTTTTGTGCTTCTACTTCCAGAAGAGATTAGAAGAAATTCAGCTGGCTAAAATTATAACATGTAGCTTAATTCACCTCCTTTAGGGTCATAGGTCTGTGCTGTTGGTATACACTTTATTTTCCATTTATGTTGGGAAATTGATCTCTTAATGGGAGGCTCTGGAGAAAGATGAGCTAGGAATTTACTTTAACCCCTCATCAAGATATTGGATACCCCGAGGTAGCCAAGAGGATCTCCTTTGTGGCAAGTGGCTAACACTTTTCATCTGCTTTAAACAGGATGATACATGAGCAACCACAAAAAGAGACATGTTTTTTTAACTTATATGTAAAAAACATCACCCGAATAGGGACTGAAAACAGAATAAAAATGTCTAAGATACAGGGACAAGGGCAGGAAATTGGCCTACGTGAATAGCAGGTTTTCAGCATGTTTGAGTGAGTATGAGAATATATATATATATATATATATATATATATATATATATATATATATATATAGATATATATATATATATAGATATAGAAAGAGAGAGAAAGAGACACAGAGAAAGAGAGACAGAGAAAGAGAGAGAGACATAAAGAGACAGAGAGAGACAGAGAGAGAGAGACATAGAGACAGACAGAGATAGACAGATAAAGAGAGAGATAGAGAGAAAGAGAAAGAGAGAGACAGATACAGAGACAGAGAGAGAGAGAGAGAGACATAGTGACAGACAGAGACAGAGAGAGAGACACACACAAATAAAGAGAGAAAGAGAGAGAGACAGAGAGACAGACAGAGATAGACAGAGTGAGACACACACACACACACATAAAGAGACATAGAGAGTTACATAGAGAGAGACAGAGAGAGACATAGAGACAGACAGGGATAGACAGAGAGAGAGAGAGACATAGACAGAGAGAGAGAGACATAGACATACACAGAGAGAGAGAGAGACATAGACAGAGAGAGAGAGACATAGACATAGAGAGAGTCATAGACATAGAGAGAGTCATAGACATAGAGAGAGTCATAGACATAGAGAGAGTCATAGACATAGAGAGACAGAGAGAAATAGAGAGACATCGAGAGACAGACATAGTCAGACAGAGAGACAGACATAGTCAGACAGAGAGACATAGACATAGAGAGAGAGAGAGACATAGACATAGAGAGAGACATAGACATAGAGAGACAGAGAGACATAGAGAGACATAGAAACAGACATAGAGAGATAGAGAGCGCGAGAGAGACACAGAGAGAGTACACACACACATACACATATATAACATACATATATGTACACATTTATAAATTGTCATCTCAATACATCTGACAACTGCCCAAGAATTAGAGAATACAAACAAAAGGCCACTTGTAGATGAAAGCGTAATGGGCCCTTCAGCCCAATGTATATCTTTCCCGGCTGTTAGTCTTCTAAACCTGAGCCTTCGTTTATTTTAGTTCTACCAATTGGACTAATTGTTGGGCCTACTTCTGAACAAGAAGATTGCCACTTATTAGTGCTGTAACTTTACCTTTACACCCTGACAATGTTTGTCTAGAGATAAAATGTATACTAATTCTGCTAATATCTATAGACCCGTCTCTGAATATCCACTGGAAATTGCCATTTAGAGTGACTGGCTATGTTTAGAAGTGATAATATGGGCCATGAAATACAATGCATTTTTAAAAGAAAAATGGAAAAACTGCCCTTTTTTTAAATGATTTTTTACATCTCTGATTCTTAACCTTTCATCTCCAGAGATGACCAAGTACTATCCCATCAAGTCCAAATTAAGTACATTGGGATCCTTCTACCTCCCCAAGGATTCTATTTAAGAGATGGAAATCTATATAGGGTCATTTGTATTGGGAAATGCACAATACAGGTTGAATGCTGACATCTTTTATATATGAATCTAAATTTCATAGATGGGATAGTGGTGACAAACTGGTAGTACAAATTAGAGCAAGGATAAAATAGGCTTTCAGATTAGTTATTATGAGTTATTAACAGGTTGTGTGTGAGAGAGTAGAACATTCAAGGGAGAAAAATCGAGATGCTAATGCTTATATTCCTAAGGAATTTAAGTACATTTACACAGGAAATCAATACATTAAATCACCCGCTTTCAAAATGTTTGAACTGTCAAAAGTAACGCAAAGAAGATATATATTCATTTCACAGTAAGGTTCTCTGTAAGAGAAATAATTACAACCCCAAATGCACAATCGTTTGCTGTACTTAAAACGACATTATGTTAGTAGGATAAGTTGACTGAAGATGAATATTACAGAAAAAAAATGGACTCAAATAGTTTCAATTGTAGTAACACTCAAAAACTCATTTATTTATAGCTGCACACATTTTAAAATAATATAAAGTATATGGGAAAAAATATTCCTAAAAAAGAGAAAATTGTAGGTGTTTATAAGAATTTTATTTTTTTGTGGATAAAATAAAGACATAATATATGTTATGACATAACCATAAGTTTTGGAAATATAATATATATATATATATATATATATATATATATATATATAATAAAATGATTACTAGTACACACAATGTTTTACATTTTGTACATCCATAACATTTTCTATTGCTCTAATTATTATATATATATATATATATTACAAACTCTATTTATCAGATACATTATTTATGTTTATTTCTATGGTATAGAGGTATAGGTTAAGATAGGTTTGACTTGTAAATTATTAAGTTAAATAAGGATTAAAAAGTCTCAAAATCACTGAATCCCATTTTTCCCTCTCATATTATTCTTATTTAGCATCTTCAACATCTGCTATGACATTATTCTACAAGCAATTGGGGTACTAATTAAAATATAGATATTGGTCCATCTATATAATAAATTATTTTAGAAATGAAAAATGTAGTATTATACATTTAGTAGTGCCTATTTTGTTGGACTATCATCCTCTTAAGTTAGAAACAATACACTTGTAAATCCATGGCTTTTTACATAATTGAACGTCAGTAAAAGAACACACACATATGTGTATATATATATATATATGTATAAATATATATATATATAAATATATATATATATATATATATATAAATATATATATATATAAATATATATATAAATATATATATAAATATATATATATATATATATATATATATATAAATATATATATATATATATATATATATATATATATATATAAATATATATATATATATATATATAAATATATATAAATATATATATATATATATATATATATAAATATATATATATAAATATATATAAATATATATATATATATAAATATATATATAAATATATATATATAAATATATATATAAATATATATATATATATATATAAATATATATATATATATATATAAATATATATATATATAAATATATATATATATATATATATATATATATATATATATATATATATATATATATATATATATATATATATGTGTGTGTGTCTGTGTATTTGTGTGCGTTACACATACATACATATATAAACAGGTTAAAAACAGAATACAAAGAAATAATAAATATAACCAATAAAAAAAGGACTATTTTATCTGTTACCAGTCTCACAACAGGGATGCCACAGCAGAAGCTTAAGTAGTTAAATAAAAGTAACACAACAGAGGGGAAAAACAGCATTGAGTGGCACTGAGATTTTATCAAGGCAGCCAAATTAATCTTTATTGAATAGAATCATTCACAAATCAGGACTCTCATAACTTCAAAAACCTCCAAGCCATGCTAATCAATTACAAGTCTTTTCAGCTGCTTCCAAATCCATGTGTTTTTAATTTTAAAGCACCGGTGGTCTTAAAATATTGTATTTAGCACAGCTAAATATTGTTGTGCTGTGCAAGAACAAAAATAATCCAACACTATATATATATATATATTATTATTTTTTTTTATTTTTTTTATATTCATTCATGTTATTAGTCCAGGCTACTGATATTTGTAATACTGTGCTTTCCTTGTTAAAGCAAAATAAGGTTAAGGGTTATCTAAATACCTCAACTACATTCACAAGAAAAAGAAAAAGAAAAAAAGAGAGAGAGAAATTAAGTATTCACATGTAACATTCAAAGAGACTTTTTTATTTATTTCTGCATTTCACGTGATTAATGATTAAGCAGAACTCATTATATAAATAAAAATAGAGTAACACCTTCAAATGAATAATAAAAAAACTGTACAAATATCCGCTTGTAATACCACGGCATCTTGTAGTCTACTAGAACTCAGTTGGCTCCAGAAAAAAATCACACATTAAATTTGATCACAATGCTGCTCAGAGTCCTTCAAGCTGTAAAATTAATCTTGTGGTTTAATCTTAAAAAGTGAGTAACCAAATAAGAGAAACACCATCGCCATATACTGTTCTCATTTTATAGGTTTCATTCCATCATTTGCAAGACTACAGTTAAGTTTTCCTGAACAATTTTCTTTAAATCTTCTTCTTTATATTAAAAGGCTAGTAATTAATGCAATCTATGTTGAACTGTTGTCTTATGAACATGCCAAGGAATAGGAGAAAAGTGGAGGAACAGTGGACATTATTGAGGAAAGTTTTCTATTTTAATCATATTTTCTTGCTAAAGTGTTTCTTTGCTGCTATTTTGACATGTAGTTTTACTAATTAATGATGACCTAAAATAGGTTTAGCTTGACAAGTGCCAACACTGGCCCTTTAAATATTCAAATGCCAAACTATTAGTTGGCCTTGTTGATCATTTTTGCTGTAAAAAGGGCCCTACAAATAAATTGGCCCAATCAACCTGTAAATGGTATGCTTTTATATAGATAATTATTAAAGGAAAATTGCAATAGTAGATCATGTTTTTGTTTGGGAGTTTTAATTCCACGCTCCCATTGGTTTTAATTTGAATTAGATTTTCTAAGATTTCATATTTATGTACTAATGTAAGGAAAAACTTAAGCAACATCTTGGGATATTTGTCTCTTACTTTTGGAACCAATACCTGGTTTGCTTATTCTGAAGAAACTATTATTGATACTAATAATCAGATCTTCATTTACAAGTTTTCCCTGTACTGTATATAAACTTAATTAGAGAACATGAAGATATATGTTGAAGAGCCCAATTCATAAATTTATACACAATAAAAATCACTCTTAATATTGCTACATATTCGGCAAATATTACTTATTGGCACTAATGCATTCTTAAGTCAATAGAATGCATATAAACATTTATTTAAGAAAAACACCCAAAGCTAAATGTATAAGTTCAAGGCATTTGCAAGTAGCTAATTGAATATGGCTATTAATGTTTAGTGCTCAGCAAAATCAATCTGAGATGATTTATATCTTCTGGAGCTTTTTTTTTTAGGACAAATAAAAATGAGCTCTGTTGCCCACAAACTGATATTCACTTTAGTCCCATTTTGTTAAAAGTACCGTTCCTGATTTGAGCTCTTTCTACCCCACCAGTCTTCTTTTCTGGTAGCCCTGCTTTTTCGAGCTATAAATTCTTCATTATTCCAACTTTGCCACAACTTGTATTTTTGTCCGTTGTGAGATTCACTAACATAGTTTCCGTAAGTGCGTAACGCTCCAGTGGTAGTGAATGCGCACTATGGAAACTAATGTACGGATTCTGTACATGCCGCACTGGCACAAGGGCCAGGGGGGGAAAGGGACGGGGAGGGGGTGGGGGGGAAGACACAGGGGAGGGAGAGGGGAAAAAAGAGAGAGACACAGGGGAGGGAGAAGGGAAAAAAGAGAGAGACACAGGGGAGGGAGAAGGGAAAAAAGAGAGAGACACAGGGGAGGGCTGGCGAAGCTTTACATTAAGTGCCAACTATACCTTACGTACTGCCAAGTATTGACATAATTGCTAAAAAAGGTAGAACC
>CM050165.1:420586133-420588633 GCA_027410445.1 Discoglossus pictus | reverse complement strand
ATCTCATGACCCATCCTCTATCATCCTTGGTTCTTCACAGGTCCCTATCTACCAATAAGAATGTGATTCAGTAATTAAAACAGGGGCATAATGAATGCTTCTAATATACACAGAATACGTTGGCACATTACAAATAAATTATAATAATAGACTAAAAAAAGTCACATCAATAAAATCATAGCGTTGATTAAAAATTGCATTACCAAGTGTTCATGAAAATCAACAGGCTAAGACCTCATGGTGGTTTAATTTGAGAAGTATAAGATTATATATGGTTATTATTTAATTCTTAGTAATATATCAAAGTTGTATATTTATTTTAATATGAAAAAATGAATATAGAGGATAATGGCTTGTTACATTAGAAATATTCTCATTATCAGTTGTGTGTTCATTTATTTTTTATAATAAGAATAATAAAAAGACCTAAAAGAAAGTAAACATCTCCAAGATTGCATGATCGATAAGGCAGAAGAGGCATTACCTCATAGAAATAATTTTATTTGGAGACAACACTTTTTTTGTTTTTATATTATATGGTTTAGTTTGATTTTTTAATTGTTTTTGCTTTTAAAATCCATTTTAACAAGATTTTTTTTGTGTGTCTGGTCACTTGTACAGAAATTCAGCAAAAAGGTTATCAGGCCTGAAAAATAAATCTGTCCACAATTCGGATAAGGAAAAAGATGGAGATTATTACTATATTAATCTTATTAATCTAAAGTAACAGAAAATTGATATAGTGCACTACAGCGTTTTACTTTTCCATAATTTCGTTACAGCTTACTCCGTAATAAGTGTATAACATAATATAGTAGAAGCCACAATCTAACGCCTATGAACAAGCGAGCAAGTACTGATCAGATTCAAATGCCGAATGTTCATGAACTAATATTAGCCACCAAAGCCATTGTTGCGTCTCTAAAATCAGAACCACAACGTCAAAGAAGTGTTGTGCCGATATTTATATTAGATCAACCTACTGAAAGAATAGTAAATTATTACTATCCTTTATTTGTCGCATGCAAACATATTCCGTATGCTATACAGGGGTTAAGTACAAGTGAAAAACCAATTAGAACACATTGCAAAGAATGGAGGGCCCTGTTATTGAACTTCAAATCAAGTACATAGAGCTTTCCTTAACAAGATTGAAAACTCAATCAAGCAAAAGTATTACTAATATGAAAATAATACTCATATCAACTTCGGTCTCTAAATAGAAAAAGTGATAAAAATACCAGTAGGAAAATTAATGGCATAAATAAACAATTGTTTTGTGCTATACGGTATATACTCTTACCAAACATTAGATATGTGGTTTATTTTTTACCAAAAACATGAGCACAATATAAAAATATGCAAGAAAAAAACATTTAGTTTTGCTTTAATACGTTGCATCCCCCACGGTGTGTTAAAAAAAAAGGGGGTTAACTGAAACCACATTCAATTTGTAGCTTCCAAAACTCCCATAACCCTCCCACACAATAAAAATAATAGCTACCCCAGTTAGAGAGAGGTGGGAGGTAAGGCCTCCATCAATGTGCTACCTCCTCCTTGCCTTCCTCACTCATGTTTACACACTAAGCCAAAAGCACAGCCCCCGTGTGCTAATTTTCTCTCGGCATCATTATTTTCTTTCTATTCAAGTGGCGTGAGCCTGCAAATATTTTCAGAGAGCGTGCCCGGCTTTATAAGACCCTGGTTATGGGTACTTCTACGTGGGTGGCAACTGCAGGAGGTCCGCTCCACGGACCACAATGCAACTATATGCTTTATAAGACAAAGATTCCTTTTTATTGATATGTACACTTTCCTTCTTGCTTTCCCTTCCCTTGCTCGGATTCGTATGCAGTTTTAAAGTAGCATTTTAACTTCCTCTTAACCTCTGTAATGCCTGCATGGAACTGGAGTTCTGGAAAAGAGAGAACGCAAGAAATAAAACCACTTCTCTCTTTATAAGCCACCGAATTCAACATTATCTGAATATAATTCTGATACTACACCCAGGAAAATGCCACGTTCAGGAAAGAGACGGTTGGCAATCCCCACTGGGAATCATATCATTATAGCATGATACTGGAGCAGGATTTGACGAAAAGTCAGGGATATGGGTACACCATGCCCCTCCAGATTTATCCAGCCTTAGCTGCCGAGTACATATTGCACATTAAGTGTAATCTAACGGTATCCCCTGCCACGTTATAAAAACGCATAAAATGACGCATGAACACAGAACCAACATTTGCGTATAATTTAAAAAATTAAAATTGTATTTTTTTGTAATATGGTACTACTTGAATTTCAAGTTCACAAGGATTTGTCATTTGTCTTAACCATGGCTTCCAGTGTATACGGGCATATGGGACAAGATGTATCATACGCTGGCAAAGAGGAAAAATCGTGCTCTAGTTCAAAGACTATTTTAAGGTTAAACCTTTAATGTACGACTCAAGATCAGGAGCTTCCAATAGAAGTGTTTTCCTAAAACACAAAAAGT
>CM050165.1:420566133-420578633 GCA_027410445.1 Discoglossus pictus | reverse complement strand
CAGCATAATCGACCTACTGCGGTGGCACCATTAAATTAGCCTAGTCTAGTTTAACGGATATATATTTTACATCACAAAGCAGTGATAGAGTAATGAACACATTGGGAGGTAAAAAGCATCTAGGACTGTGTATGAGAGCCAAACATCCTGGGAGGAAGAATAACGATTAATGGAAAAGACAATTGTCAGAGAAGAACTGTGAGGAATCATCGGACACTGGTACAATGTGGCTTCTCACTAAAGTCCTAAATCTTAGAAGATCTGAACAGTAACCAAAGACAAAAATAACTTTTAGAAAAATATGTCAATATGTGACATTGCTTATATAATAAAATATTGATATATTTTCCTAAAAGTTACTTTTGTCTTTTGCTATTGTAAAGTGTTAAGCACCATAAAAATTCAGTATCCATCCTTTTTCCTCTACTATGATCGGGATATGGTCTTGTCATCTGCTATAGATTAAGGGATCAAGTCAGCTTTGGGGTATCTGCATCTGCCAGTTAGGAGGAATTCTTTGTAGATCACAGGAGCATGCCAGCCTAAATAGGACCATATTGTAGATTAAGAAACCTAGTGAGCACTGAGTTGGCGGTTTCACTGAACCTTCCAGCTAGGAGGAATCCTTTGCGGATCACAGGAATGTATATATTACGCCTTTACCGTTTTAATATAGGAGGTGTTGTTTAGTTAATAAAGTATTGATATCAATTCCTAAAAGTTATTTTTGTCTTTGGTTATTGTAAACAGTGTCATGCACAAAGGAAAATGCAGTATTCTCTATGGTTATATGAATTGAGACGATCTACACAGTAACCTAAATAAACGCACTGCTCATAAGATATCATTGCCACCTAGTTAGTCGCCCTTCATGACTGGATGTGGTATAATATGGAGATGGTAGTTATGCGCTACGGAGTCATAATGCTAATTTAGTAACCAAATTTGTACTAAATATAAAGAAAGCAGACACTGCCATGTGAAAAAAGGGCCAAAGCCTGAGTATGTAAATATTCATCATTATTATTATTCACAATACAAACTCAGTTAATACAGATGCTGTTACATGAATAACTGAAAAGGACCTCACTGATCTTGCTTTTCAACTTGTTAACAAATGTTTGATGAAAGCTTACTAGATTTCTTTACATAATCCACATACAGTTGGCCAGCCAAGGTCCTTGCACGTCCAGGCTTCCTTTGAGAAATACATACCAAACTAATTCAAGGTTGTGTTATAGTACCATATGTTTGCATTCCTCGAAAAAACGAACAAGCCACACTATTTATTCGTATATTAACTGTAATCACTTACCTAATGTGTTTTTACATGGTCTTAATTTTTGGAAATTGTTAACATGCTGTACTTTTTGGCTGCACACAGTCATTCCTGATATGAATCCTGGCCTACGGAATTAATGTAAATATGTTAAGTTCAATCGAAAATTTGAATACAATTTGCAGTTGTAATTTAACCCTTATTGTTCAGTAGGGACTTATGAGAATCCATTTTAAAGTGCTATATAAACATTTCATTCATGAACACACTTTTGGAAGGTTAAATAAGATCTTTTTTTACACAAATAACCATATCATAAGGACACCGTTTTATCCCTGGTTATTTTTGGCAGTTATTTGTGCTCTGATTTCTTAATCAATCTGTAAAAATGTGACAAGTGCTCTATTTCTACTGTTAAATTACACTTATATGATGTAGTCCATATTTAGATCTTGTGTTCCCCAGGAATGTTTTAAGTTTAGCTTTGTACAGTGGTTTCTTTTTTTTTTTTTTTTTTTTATACATTCTATAAATTGGTGAATGATGGAATAGAGGTCTCTCTCAAGGGCATTATGTACCTATTAAAAACAAGCTTTAAAATTAGCACAGAGTTGAATATTGTACTGGTGGAAACCCAAGACTCTGTGGTGGGAGTGGAATCAGAGGTCAGTGTCATAGTTCTGGGATACACCTCGTCAAGCACAAATGTCACAACCATGGAAATCCAATCTGGTTTAACAGTAACTGATTACCTACCGTACTATGTTTTATGAGGCGTTAATCATTAATATGATTTAAATTTCAAACACCACCTTTTTGGGTTCACCTCTATGGTGGAATAGGCTCTGAAGGGCATGGAATACCCAATTAAGATCACTGTATCTCCCAGCCTGATCCGACAAGGTGCTTGTTGCCCACCTTAAGAGCACGGTCTAGACAAACAATTGTGTCTCACCATTTTGCACATGTTTGCAACTAGTAATATAAATGATAAAATGTACCTACAAAACCTATATGACAATAGCACACTAAAAACCGTGGAGATTTTATTTTTATAACTACAAACATTTAAATTTACCAGTCTATTAAAGAAAATATATTTAGAAAGAGAGAAACCAAGCACTACAGTAGGCAAACCAACACCTCAAAGAGTACCTAGTGACCTAGCCATTTACTAAACTCAAATGATTTGAGCCTAAATTATTTCATTCAATAGAAGGGTACAAAGGAACGGTTTAATACACAGTGGCCCTCATTCAATTGCAATTCTGCCAATTGAATAGCGCTCTAAATAAGCATTTAACATATTTTTTTTAAATAAGTTTTTAGTTAGTGAAAACCTTGCTTTTGAAAAGATGTTTACTAACTAAAAACTTCTTTAAAAAAAATATGTTAAATGCTTATTTAGAGCGCTATTCAATTGGCAGAATTGCAATTGAATGAGGGCCAGTGTATATACACTACTATACAAGTAACGGAGCTTGTGTAATGGGAAATAATAGAAAAACAAAATGTCAGGACGAGTGGTAGATAACAGAAAGACTTGGCATTTGTGGATCAGCTATGCTTCCCAGCTAATAGTCTATATAATAAGATGATATTTTACATACTATTTCTTAAATATACCTTGAATTTTTTCAGATGCCTAAATCCAAACTATATAACCTAAAAATAAAAATAGGAAACTTTATTAATATAGATTAAACAATGCTACACGTGCCACTTAAAAATGCTTAACTTCATGTTTCAACAATTATATACAAGAAAATAAAACAAGGAAGAAAGCAGAAAATAAATAGAAGATAAAGGTCCCATAATACTCAAGTGATACCTCCTTACTGGAAGGCTTAACCGAAATTAATGGTTCAAAGATTGGCTAAAGCTGTACTTTGTAATATATCTACAGAAGCAGAAAAAGTAATGGAAAAAGAAAAAAGGACATTAAGATTAAATATCTATAAGTAACTATGCTTTTACATTGTATAGTATATAATATACCAACAAAACTATAAATATAAGATTTCTCTATTATCAATTCACAATCTATATAGGTTCAGTAGTGTATGTTAAGTCAGTATAGCTTTAAATAATATGGTCATCCTATACATACAACCAATTTTAACTCTGGTATCTAAAGACTTCCAGCCTTATTTTACACACCCAGCATAATTAAAGGGTATGCAGCAAATTCCGCGGGATAATAACCCATTTCAGGTTGATGGGTATCAAAGTTTCATGGACCAACCACACTGTAAGATGTCTGCATTACATATAAAATAAGATGGGTTTATAATTTGGTTCCTTAACTTTATACACATTAATTTCAGCTTGTACTTTTCTCTAAATACTTTCAGAGCTCTTAAAATATATGATGTAAAGAACTCTGTACAAAAATAGAACAGGCATGGTGGCCTTTTAAAATGTAAATCATCATTATCACTTCATTGATCCACAATAAGGAGATGTGTCAGATTCCCTGATATATCAGGTAGCATACGTCAGCCTCAAACCAGGCTAGACTCGCAGAAATATAACTACTGGCAAACGCAAGGAGCTTTAACGACTTCACAAAGGTAAAGTCTCAGTCGTATGGTTTGACGATGTGTTAAGAGTGAATTATGGCCCATCTTCTGTCCAAAAACCATATCCCCGTGGTCTCGCCATAAACATCTTAAGCAGAAAACCACCTGCAAGCATTTCTTTTCAAGTCTGCTGGAAACAGGTGGAACAGATTGTGAGTGATTTTACCCCAGCGGGCCTATCAGTGTTTGTATGAATCATGCCTTAATAGTCTCCGTATTATAGAATTTCCTCTTTGCATTAACAACGAAGGATATTCAAAAAAGGTTATCCTTTAAGCACAGGATCGCAATTTCAAAACCTTTACTTTCCGAGGCTGAGGAAATGGCACTATTGAATTAACCTTTTCACTGCCAGTTAGACGACAACAACTGACAGCAATCAGATTACACTAATAAGAGAGACAGGAAAGCCCATCGTGGTGCTGGTTTATGTGCAAATAACATATCTAGCAATTCAGGGATAGAATGTAAAAAAAAAAAAAATATATATATAGTACAGTTCTGCCACTGCACACAAGGGTTCTGGGTAAAATAAATACTTTTCAATATTTATTGGTTCTCAGTCAGCATAGAAAATGATCCATTAAACTATAATAACAGTATATAGGCCTGGATGCTTGGGCCTGTTACAGGAGTCCAACCTTGCGATCGGCCTACCTTCAGGCTGCAGAGTAACGGTCATTCTCAGTTGCTTAGCAACCCTTTAGGAGGAGGAGTTCGAACCCTATCATCTCATTGGGGAAAGGCCCTGCAAAGTCTTACACTCACGTATATCCTATCTATAACCCTGTTTGTGTGTGTGTATATATATATATATATATATATATATATATATATATATATATATATATATATATATATATATACACACACACACACACATATACATATACACACACACTAATAACTTGCTCATTAAAAATTACGGGATAATATTTGATGTGTCTCTTCCCTCCCCCTCCCCTATGTCTCTTGCCACCCCATTTCTCACCCCTGTCTCTCTCCCCCCCACTCCTGTGTCTCTTTTACCCCCTCCTTCCTATGTCTCTTCCCCCTCTACCTCCCATGTCTCTTCCCCCCCTCACTTGTGTCTGTTCCCCCCTATCCCCCCATGCCTCTCCCCCCCCATCCCCCATGCCTCTCCCCCCCATCCCCCAATGCCTCCCCCCCCATGCCTCTCCCCCCCATCCCCCCATGCAGAGTGGCGCATATTATATGTGATAGCCCTAAGAAAGTCTTTAAGTTGGATTTGTATGTAATGTGAATCCCTGAACAACAACAACAACAATAATAATAAATCTAAAAATACATAAATACACAAGATATGGGGGGAAAAATCAGTTTGTAATACATATAAAATCCCCAGTGCTTCAAGACTCTGCCAACCACAATAAATACGTCCACTTAGGAAAGCACCTATGCTTGATTAAATAGCTCATCTTTTGTATATAAAGATTTACTGTTTGTATGTTGTGTGTGTGTGATCATGATTTGTTATTATACTAAGAATTTTCTTAGCACTATTTAAAATGGTACAGTACTTTAGATACAATAAATACAAAGAGAACAAATTATTAGGTAAAAAAAAAAAAAAAAAAACACAATTTGGCCAACCAGACTTGATATCCCTAATCTAAAGAGAGGAGTAGGATTATGATTTTGAATATGGAACAAGGTAGTTTGTTTATAGACATATTTATTTTATATATTAACACACACATGCACACGCACACACAACCAGATATTGGATTTTACTACAAGGTCCTTACTGTTCAACAGAACAACAAACTCATAATATAAAAGTATAATAAATGGCAAATGCTGAGTCACTGTTGATGCTATCAGAATCCCCATTTAAAAAACAAGCTTCCCTTCAGGGTTCAAGATACATAGCCACCAAGCTGAAAAAAGCTTTTTAACTTTTATACTGACTGAGTCATGGCGGGGTGCAACAATGGACCATCTGTTCCAGCAATGAGAAATGCCCAATAAAAAGAATAATTATTTAACACATTGTCCTGTCCACAGACACTATATATACTCCGTGAGGGGCCTTTATGATTTTCCCTTTGTGCTGAGGTTATGACTAGCTTGGATTTTCATGTAAAAGAAGCCAATTCTAGTACAGAAATACTGACTGGAACAAGAAATAGACATTACTCAGAACCACAAGCATGCTGTTCTCTAAACGTTGTAAAAATCATGCTACAATAAAGTGGAGCTGGGTGAAAAACAAGAAGGGAAACAAAACACATAAAAATGAGCAAAATAAACAGTTTAGTCTCCAGTCAATACTTAATTCATTTTGCTCACTACATCTAGAAGCAACGTAGAAAAAATGCAATTCCAATCAAAATATAATCAAGACTATACTAAGCCTCATTTAGTATATCATATGATCACAATGAAAGGCCCAGGAAAATGGATATGACTGACTTATGGCCACTGTCTGAGATCTAACATGCCACTGTTGCAACCCGCTCTTAGTTGGGGTTGAACAGGCCAAAAAGACCAATCCTAGGTTATTAGGTTCTTTCGATCCCTTCACACAGGATAGCTTAACCGGAGGCTAGGACAAATGACTGATTTCTCCAAACCAAGTTACAGAGTTTCAGGAGAAGTTATCAGGACAAGTTGCACAAATTAAATTCTGATTAAGAAAATACTAAACACCTTCCCTCTAAATGAAACACACCATACATATGTGCCCCAACTAGAGCATAAACTTTATTTTTCAGGTCACATATTTATACAGATAAATCAATAAACATCTAGCCCCTTCCTTGGGCAAACATACATGTCACACCTTGTGCCCCACATGGACCAGGGCTGGCTCTATGGACCTGGGGCCATCCTGTCTCCTCTTCTCCATAGATGCCAAGGAGTCTAGGGTCCTGGTGGTCATGACAGCCACCAGGACAGTTATTGCATTTGTTGGTTTATAAAACATACTTTAAAAAAAAAAAAAGTTTATAAGTTGCTAATGTCAAAGGTGCTTGTGTACAGCAAAATATCAGTGAAATAGTTAAGATGCTCCAGTCTCCAATCAGTTCACATGTAATAGATAAGAATGGGGACTATGAAAGAAATTGTGAGTTTTAGAAATCCATCTCTCCATTTTACAATGTATGATTTCTACTCTTTCTGTACCCGTTAAAATAAGGTTAGACTTTTAGGTATAATGCATGAATGTTAACTCAAAATGGTCACAATATAAAACTCAAAGGTAATCTATAAAAGGCTGTGTACTGTTTGTGTAAACATTTTAAAAAGATAAGATGAAGAGATTACTACAATTGACAACATTTGAGTTATAGTTATGTATGTTTATGTCTCCCGTTAAATAACTGGTCTGGATACCAATGCAGGGAGGGGGTTTGTTATTTAGTAAGCTATGCTGTATTATTTGTAAAAAAAATCTATATATTTTCGTAAAGAAAAAAAAAATATTTGTTAGGACTTGCAAGAAAAAAGATTTAATAATAGAGTATGTTACTAAAATCTCAAAAGCTGACATATGTGAACCATGTTCTAATATAAACACAAGACTACTTGGGTGTACTAATGTTACCAAGCAGATTATTTAAACCCTCATATATAAAGTATGATTTACTTTGGTTTTAGTATGAAGACACATAGTCCACAGAGAAAAAGTATGTTCCAAAAAACTATAAGCAAGCATTGAAAATATCCTAGAATTATTTCCTACCTAAGTTTATCTGTTTAGATGGGGTTTACAACTTCATCCTCAGGAGAAAACTAATGGGATTGGCAATCAGAGGCTAATTTATTTTCACAGGTCCACCAACATGTAAAAAATTGGCCTCCTCTAAGTAGTAAAAAGTGTTTTTTCGCTCACTTGTGCCCTTCACAGGGAACTTTATCCTGTAGTATATCAGTCTGGTTTCACTCAGTAGAGTGATCCAGCCCCAAAATACCAGGCAATTCTACACTGAACAGGAAAAACAGCAAAACCCAGACGTACATTCCAGCCTTTCTTGGGCCTCATCCGTGAGGTATAGCTGAACTCCCTAAGGCGGAGTGATCAGGGAGACTAAGCACGAAGGGTTCTCTGATTGAGATCCTCTGATTTGTTTTTGGGTTTACTCAAATGACCCTTGGGGCTTAGTCTCCCTAAAAGAGATAGGGGTAGACTCCTTACTCACTGTACCTTAATTCGATAGAGTAGAATTAGTAGTGTATGAAAACTTTTTTTGCTTGAAAAATTACCACAATAAGCATTTAAACACTTACCATGATGTTAGCAAAATATCTTTTAAATTTATATCAGTTAAAACTTAGGGTTAACACCCTCCAAACCCAGGCTAAACTGGTATACAATTTGAAAAATTATTTTGGCCAATCAGGAGGAAGTAAAGGCCGAATCATTTGTATCACAGTCTGGCAGTTGGTGTCTTCCTTATGGGCAATTTCAGCTGTGACCCTACCAACCATCATTTCCTTTAGAGGTCACACACTGTACCCTGCAGGATACACTTTATGTAAGCTTCCTAGTGGTGTGCACATCCAGATATCTAGCATATAAATATGTAAGTACATTCAACTATTCAATATAATACATCTTTTTCTACTGATCAGTAGCTGTTTATTAGGAAACATTTGAAACACAGCTCACTTACATATCCCTTTAAGGAGTTTAGATACCCCTCACTGATGAGGCCCAATTAAGGCTGACATGCGGGTCTGGGGTTTGCAGTTTTGCCTGTTCAGGGTAAAATTGCCTGGTATTTTGGGTCTGGATCACTCTATTGAGTGAGACCAAACTGATATACTACAGGATAATTCACATGTGAGCAAAAAGAAGCTGCTCCCAGAGTGGGTTATCACGCCCATAGAACTAACTATATAGCCAATGTTGCTGCAAATCCAGCTGATTTGGATACATTTAACAACTAACTTTCACTAAAATCTAAAAGTATTTTTTTCTGGGAAAAAAACTTTTAATATATATTTCCACATGTTTGGAGTGAACATCACAGTATTTACAACACTGGGACATGACGGGACTTTCTCTATTTGTCTGCTTGCGAATCACTGCTGTCAGTAATGTCCTGTGTACCCTGCAGTGCTTGTTATCATATTACTGTTACAGAACAATCTATTTCTCCAGACGCGACTATAGCGCTTACCTCAGATAAGAGTGATGATGCAAGCACTCGCTCCTCACATTCTAAACATGTCCGTCCTGCAGTCATGGCCACAACGATAATTAAGTGGGATTCTGGGATGCTGCTTGTTAGAACACATGTATTGCAACAGTGGTGTGTGAAAAAAAAATGTTGCCTCAGCTAAAGAGTGTAATTAAAGAACCATCTGTGGTCTTCTGCAGCTTTAGCTAAAAGTTGTAATCCTACAAAAAAAAGGCTCTTTTATCTTGTTTATGCTGATCACATCATATATGTGACACATATATAGTAAAATGAGGGTGTTAAACTGGGCTTTAAAAGGACATCGGAAAGGTATATTTAAAAAAATAAGTAGTAAATACTGCATGAAATTATTCATTTATTATATATTTCTGTAAATTTACATTTTATGCTTTTCTGATCCTGCCAGTTAGTTACACAGTAATTGAGGTTGAAAATTTTAGTCCATACAGTTCAACCTTTTTAGATCTCCTCTGATCCTTGTAATATGTGGATTATTTGTTAATTGATGCTAGGAAGGCAAACAGAAAATAACCCCATTAAAACATTGCCAAAGGGAAAAAAAATCCTTCCCGACCCCAGACACTGGCAATCGGATTCCTCCTGGATCAATACTCCTTCTCTAGTTATCTAGGATAACCCTGAATGCCCTTTTTTATTCAATGAAAATATGCAATCTTTTTTAAAGTTATCTATCGAATCCATTGTCACAACCTTCCTTAGTATTAGGTATGCCTCCTATCTTTTTGTTAGAGACTAATCATTGCTAATTACTCCCTGGTAGTTTTCATATGTACATGTTAATGTACGTGGTAATTGAAATGCTGGGCAATGTAGTCAGTCTTCATCAATTTGCTATAGTCAATATGAGCATGTGCAAAAAAAACAAAAAGTAAACAGCAAGGATTAGTCTTGTACATAAAGATAAGACCTAGGGAACCTGACAGACAAACAAAATACCCAGGAGTCTTAGTGGCTGTGAAATATGTTTATGCTTGTGATGTGTTTGTTAAAACTTAGGGTGAATTGGACTATTTGCTAAAATTATGTTAAAGTAAAGTAAAATAGCATGAAGGAGTTAAGCCCATCTTCTTTCGGAGGCTTTAACTGAAGAAGATAATGAGCCTTCTCTACCACCAAATGTTTGCACTTGTTTAATTGTAATGTTGAATGAGCAATGAAGAAAGATCCCTGAAAACACTCCGAGACTGAGGTTACAAAATACAAGGTCGTCAAGACTCAAAACAGAGTTGAGAAACTTGCTGAAGCCCTTAAATTACAGCTCGGTTAACCAAAACGTGTCGACGAGTCACCTCGTTCCTGTGCCCTGAAATGGCTTCTAGAGGCAAAAACACACAAGCAGACTTGGACAAGACGTTATGTACAAACACTAGGAGGAGGCATCCAAGGAAACCGGGACACGTCAAACGTTGGCTTAGACGATTTAAGTGGGGAAATATGGAAAAATAACAAGAAGGAAAATACAACCCACCTGTCTCATCCTGTCTAAATTAAGATATACCTTACATTAGGTTTGTACGGGACAACAATATTATAAGTATGCCAATAGTATACATATAAACATGTTTTCTATAGAATTCCAGTACATATTTTTGGTTATTCTGCCCTTTCACTAACATTGGAGAAGTCCTACGGCTGAATTTGGTAAAAAAAATATTAAAAAAGTTGATAAAAATCTCAAACTTAAAAAATATACATTTCCCAAACTAGTGGAAACTACTGAACTGTGTGCAGTAAATGTAATCATAATACGAAATATATCCTAGGTTTGAGTTTCTGTACCCGTTCAAAAAAAATGTATACATTAAAATATTGTGGTAAAATGTTTTTTTAATGAAACGTTCTGCTGGGGATTTGTCCGAGTTGATAGAAGATACTGTGAGCTATTTAATAACTAAATAAGAATATAATAAAATGTGGACAGGTACTAACTACATATTCATAGATCTATTTGCATAACTATAATCATATTCACAATGAAATATCTTGTACTTGTACATGCAAACAAGGATTAAAAAACAGATTTGGTTATTAAAAATGTGACATTGCTGCTGGAGATGTACAATCTTAGTATATATGCTTCATAGAATAACATAGGAATTCAGAGATTATAATTTTCCAACAATTTGCCCTTTAGTACATATGGTCCAATAGATTCATGCTCTGTTACCTATGTAATAGTATTTCTGTAACATTATAAGCCTCCAAAACAGATTGCTTCCAGAGCACGCGAAGGCCAATTAGTCATTCATTTGTGGGAATAATGTGTAATTTTATTCATGTTTTATATCATCCAAATTCTATCCAGCTTGGCTGTTTGATGCATTATACACAAGGGAGTAATACAATAAAAAAAGGCTTTGCTTAATTAATTTGACAAACATATCAGGCTTTACAAAGCAGGGCAAGCAATGTTTATGACTTTAAAGTTATTCCTATGGCCTATAAACCCGTACATAGCGTCAAAACGGCACATATGGAACATCATCGATACAAAACAAGTTAAAAATAATATGGAAAAAATAATACTTTCTCCACAGTAATTCAGTCTACCGAGATGGCCCATTCGAAAGTATTGAAGTATTGAGAATGCCAACAACCATCAGGTGGAGCTGCTACATATGTGAGAGAACCTATATGCAGAGAGGTGGCACATGGCAGAAAGTAAACAAGTGTTTATCCCTGCTGTATGGTACAAAAAAATAATCTTAGTATTTATTAGAATTTTTTGGACTAAAACTAATCACATATAAATAGTTGTCAAAGTACGAGACGTCGTCACGCTTTATGTGGTGTGTACGACTTGGGCGATGAGACTTATCGCTTGAGAGCCTCGCATAGCGAAGGCGAGCCGTTAAGGCACTAAAACGCGCAGCACAAAAGTGATGAGCGCCAAAGGTGCTGAATGCCTGAGAGGCGAGCAGTGAAGGCAATAAAACACGCAAGACTTGGCCACAAAGGAGCGCCGATCACACATTGAAACAGGCGGGACTTAGCCACCAAACACTTAGTAAACGCGGGATAGCCTTAGGCTGCAAACAGTTGACCAATGCTACACGACCCCGGACCGCGCAAAACACCACCAACCGCGTAGCACTTTCATACAGGAAAATACAAGGTAAAAAATACACTATTACAAAGGACAGAAAATGCTCACGAACTGCGTAACACATAGACAAACGACGCCACTTTACAACACTAACTTGCAACTAATAGAATTACGAATGTAAAATGGTGCTTTACACAATTAAACCAACGGTTTGCCCTCGCGCACGCAGCCTATTTTTAATGTACAGTTGGGACATTCATGACACTTTCTCCTCAGGGCAGCAACAGTCCAACTGTACATTGTATGTTGCAGGAAAATAAAACCAGATTGTTAGCTCTTCAGGCTATTAATTGCTGGATATATTAATCAGAAATAGGTAATGTTTATTAATTTATTAAGTA